>JAWWEV010000011.1:16319615-16383916 GCA_035583235.1 Hafferia zeledoni
AAGATTTTCATAACATGTAATATTTTTTTCTCAATATACATAATTGTTATGTGTATCTTAAAAGAAACTGAGACATTTTACTCCACTGTGTTATATAGGGTGTATTAGTAGCTGCAGCTCTTTGCTGTTATGACTTGATAATGTATTGTGAAATAGCATTAAAAATGCTCTTTTCATGACTGGGTGTAAAAGAAGCTATTAGATTTCCCTGTACCTGTTTTATTGACTTCAGACAGCGTTCTAGAAACTACTGACATGGCGCTTATTGCTATGGTTTAGTTGACAAGGTGGTGTTTAGTCAAAGCCTGGACTCAGTAATCTTGGAGGTCTTTTCCAACCTTAATGATTCTATGAAATTACATTGCTAAAAGAAACATTAAAAACCTTATTTTTAAGCCACATAAGCTTCCAGGAATTGGCGTACAATTTTAAATTATTTCATGCATGTGTTCTGGGTTTTGAGGTTGGGGGCTTTTGTAATTCTTTTTCATGAATGCAGAGTTAACAGACTTAGGGTTTTCAAAGGTAGGAAATATCTGCTGAACACCCAGTAAGAGAATTACTTTGCTAGTATGTGTTACTGGGAGTTTTTCTCAGCCTAGTTTAGTAAGACCGAAGTGATAGTGTTTCAGCTGCTTCTCCAGAAACCATATTTTTATTGATTCTAACTTTTACCTCCTGTTTCAAATATGTTGTTGTTCTCATTTTATTAGTCATCATTATGTTCAATGAAATTTCTTTTTTTCATCATGGTATTTATTTTAAATAATTCATTCAGATAGTCTTGTTGCTTTTTAGCCTTCACTCGGTCAAGTTGTATATATTTAGTACACTTAATATTTTTTCATTGGAATTGAGGTATAATATTCTACCCGGGGAAACATGCATGCCTTTCAGTTGCCTGTCAGCATTCCCCTAGCACAGCGTAAGCTTGCTGAGTTCTTCGAGAAACTGAGCCTTTAAGTTTAGCAGAGCTGAGCTGTATTATGCCTGTAGCGATAATTTTTAGCTGCTTAAAAATTCATTTTATTTGCTTAATACATTTATTTTATTTGGCAAGTTTTAGTTCTCGTCCACTCAAAGGGAAATTAACCCTTCACTTGTTTCTGTTAATTTTAGGAAACCCTTCTCTGTCTGCCTGTTGTGTTGGGGAAGCTGTGGCTATGATGATATGATATTGTCAGTTCTGTCATATCTGGGTCATGTGGAGCAGGGTTTGTGTGATTGCCTGGTGGTGTTGGGCTTTGCCTGTACAGCCCAGAATCACATCTGCCTTTGCTTCTGTGAATATTCCAGCATGCTATTCAATAGCTCATAGTCTGTGTCTGCCCTCAGCTCTTGTCCAGTTTTACTGTCAATAAATACCCTAAATCCTTTTCCCACAGATGTACTGACAGGCAGATTTTCATGTGCAATAGTAGTTTTTTGGCCCAGGGAGTCCAAACATAATGTTTTTCTTCCTGCCTGACATTTACATTTGTGCCCCATGTAAACTCTGCCTTCCCTTTTCTCCTCTGCTCCCTTTACTACTAAATGATTTTCAGCTCCTATGTTATTCTCTAAGTAAAACTTAGAGATATTTTTTTTAGACATGTCTCAGAGGCTGAAAAAAGAACACTGAGTTATTTGCATGTCTGTACTATTCCCACTAGATACTCTCTAAATAGTGGATTCAAGGTAAAGAAGTAAATGTTGGTATGGGCCATTTAGGCAGAAATAAATGAGGAGGAGGAAGTGCCCCACTAACCACTCTCCTTGCTGTAACCTACCTGTTTATCCGGCCAGTGTTCGGCAAAGATTGCATCTCTTCGCTGCTGAATACAGTTTTTTTAAAACTCATATGTTCTATATATTTTTTTAATTTTGGCTTTGATGTCTCTTTTGGTTTTCTGCAATAACATCTCTTCTTTTTTAAGGTAAGCATTAAAAATTTACCTGTCAAACAAACAGTTAACCTTGCAAAAAGACTTGGGCACAATAACTTCACTGCAGCCTATTAAAACGCTGTCTTCTCTGAGTATTATCTTCTATTCTTCTTGTGATTTTCAGAAGCTTTTGAAGCTAGTGGTTTTGGAAAAGCTTCCCAGGTTACAGAGCTAAGGGAACTGTATATTTCATAGAATTTTTTAGTTCATTTATTTCCACTGCTCTGGTCTTCCCAGTAACTGGAGCATAAAGAATCATACTCTACCTTAATGCATCAGAGGGAATACTTTTAATTTATCTTTAGTTTGTCAAAAGGCAGCAATGAAAAATTGAAAGCCATTACTTTTTCTGGGGAATAAATCCTCACAAAATATTGTGAGGAAATCATTTTGGGATTAGCTAGTCAAAATATTCTCGAGTGCAGGCAGAAATCTCTTCACCCAGAAACTTATTTCTGGTTGAAGAATGTATACTCCCTTTTCTTCATGTATTTTTTAAGATTCTTAATCAGCTTGTACTCAGAATTCCTCATGATAACCAGTCTGCTTCCATAAAACTGTGAATGAAATGTCACATCTATTCATGCTGTAATTACAGCAAAATGTGATCAATAGATCTTTTTCCTCCAGCTAGTGTTGAATAACCCATACTTGTAAGCAATTTTTTAAGCTATACTTCCTTCCCTTCAGACAGAAAACCTCCCAGAAAAACCCAACACTCCTGACCCCAATGGTCATTGAATCATTAAGTGATTTTTAGAGATATTTAAATTTCTGGACAGAGATATATTAAACCATTTTGGGACTTTCAAACTATTTTAATCTTTGTCCTGTGGTTGTTGATGTATATACATCATAATTACTGTTGGAGGAATGAAGTTTTCTAGAAGCAATGGCAAAAACAGACAAGAAATCCTTTACCAGTTTCAGTATAATCTCAGCAATTCCCAGCATGGCAAATACTCATGCTGTTAGGATTTGGGATGTACTTTTCCTTGAATTTCGCTATACCCTGCTGAATTTAGGCTGTAGAGCATCTTTTGGGTAGTGTGTTCTGGTGAATGGAGGCTCCTGTCCAGCTGAACCTGAGCCACTGCAGGCTTCAAGTTTTGCAGAATCAGCTAAGTGCAAAGCTGCCCTTGGAGATAACTGTTGCATAGTTTCATAAATTCAAACATCCCTGGAATTATGGAGTTCACCACCAAAACTCCAAGTTGAAAAATTCATTGATTTGATGGCTCACCGATCTCCAGTCTATAACCCTTTGCAGACTGGTTGGGCAGCAGAAAACTGCCTGCATCCCAATCAATTGTCTGCCTGGGGAATTAAGATGACTTCTGTGTTTCCAGAAAGTTTTGCCTTTGAAATCCCATTATGGCCGTTAAAAAGGTTGGATTTTAATTGGTAAACAGAGCATTGTCATTACAGTGTTTCTAAAGCACACCAGTGTGTGCTTGTCAAGAATTCATGATCCTTCCTGGTGAAGAAGGATTTAGGGGACAATGACTAATGATGTGCTAGGATGCCATTGAAAGGAAGGATAAGTGTTTATAAAACAACTAAAGAGTGACAAAGGAAAGGTTCTGACTGTTGTCCAAGGGTATTTGCAAGTTGAGTAGAGCATGAAAGGAAATGAGTTGTTTAAAATATCAAGACAGTTTACTGTGTTGGGAAGAGGACTATGGAAATGGAATCAGATTTCTTTGAACTATTATGCAGAGAAAAGAAATGTTTTTCTCTTAGTGTATATTCTGGTCAGTGGAAATGCTGTAGTCCTTTAGGGAGACATTTTTCATTCCCCATTTTTTCATCTAAACTCAGCCATTTTGCAGTTTGATCCTTGTACATTCAGAATATAACACTTCCACCTTTGTCTCTGCCTCCAGAGGCAGAAACAGACACAGAGTGGAATTAGCAGCAGTGCATTGTGACAATAATCTTTATGACACTACCATATTTTTTTTTCCTTCAATAGGTGAGAGGAAGGGTGACATATTACAGGCTTTAGTATATAGTAAAAAAACCAAAATCTGTACAGAGATGCCCATGCACAGAGAAATGGAGCAGTTCTGTGATTTCTGTAATATCTTTTTGAGTCACGCATACAGTGATTGAGTGACTGATAGTTCAAAAAAATGTTGGAATTTTACAAGAACAGCAGACCAAAATTGATCAATCTAGAGTAATCATTTGTAATTTAAATACATAGTTTTTAAAAATTTTTCATCTCATTCAAGGTAAATCTCCCTTCACTATCTGTACTACTACTGTGCTGGTAGGCTTATGTGTCTTTTGGGCCCCTCTGTCAATTGGTGTTTGAGCAGTTAAAGCAATAACTGGCAAAATCTGATTCATCTGCTCTAGCTTTTCCCATTTACACTTCTGCAAAGCAGCCAGAGAGTTTCATGCAGCACTGCATATAACTGCAGAGATCTCTCCCTGGTTGCTTGTTGCATCCTCCCAAGGATGATGGAAATGAGCCGAGAGGGGATAGGGCTTGCTCAGTTGCTCCGAGAGGTGGAACCAGTGTACTCGGTGAAAAGCAGGATTGTAAGGAAAAGGAACTCATTGTCTGCCCAATGAACCCATATGAAACAAAGAGTGGCAAAGAGGATTCAGGAAGGTGGTTTCTTTTATTCCTTAGTGTGGAGGTGTCCAGATAAAAACATATGTTTCCTGACTTCCCCATCATCTGTTCTAACCTTTATGTGTACTTGTGTCTGCAGGGAATAGAAGTGCTAACTTCCAATCTAGGTAACGAGCAGCTTTGCATATGGTGTCAAACTGACACCTTTTGACTTGAAACCTGGTTAGAGGAAATGAGGAACCTTGGTGACAAATGTTCCACCCTATTATATGGGAAATGCTTTTGTTTTCATGGCTGGGAAGTTTACCAGGCCTTCACCACGAGCTTTTGGCACAGTAGACCATGAGTAATTACTTACTGATTTTTCTTCAGTAAACTGCTCTGCTCATAAGAAAAATAAAACGGTTTTGAGGACTTGAAGAAAGTGCACAGTAACAGCTGGCACATCAGATTCTATTGTGTAACAGCGATCCTGGAAGATCTGAGACCAGGAACTAAATTTCCTGGATTAGTAAAATTGGTCTACATGTGAAAGTTCTTTCAGACCAGAAAGTGAGAGCATTTTGCATGTTTTCAAGTTACATTTAGATTCAGTGACTGCTGATAAGCTCCAAAGAGCTGATGTTTTGGAAATGGAAGAATAGGAGGGGGAAATGGGTGAATTATAACCTACTAAGAACTAACTCAGGGGTCAGAGTGAAGCTTTTACAGCATTTAAATGGTCCAAAGCCTAATCTAGTTCTATTACCTCAAAGGTAGAACATAACATTTTTCCAGATGGTGCATCGAGACCTACAGCAGGACCTGAAGATTTGCTTGGCTTTAAAAGATAGGGAATTTCTTTTTTAATCATGAAGGATTGATTGTTTTGCATACAACACCAGATGTAATGGAAAGCAAGTCCAACCTGACATAGCAGTCTTTGCCTCTACCTACTTCAGTGATCAGATTATATGATCCCTTTAAAAATATGAGAAAGCAAGACACAGTTTATCAATAGTTCTTATAAAACAAGATCCTTTTTTTCATTACTCACAGAAATTATCATCTTTTCCTTTATTTCCACAGCTGTAACACTTGAATACTAAACCTATATGCTCAAGATCATTTTTATGTACTGTATAAAAATAAATAATTTGTAAATTAAATCATTACTATATCTGTCTCCTATGACAACTGAGTCATTTGCAGCTGTGCATAATAATTGACACTAAAAGCCAAGGATGATTTAAGGGAAATTACAAACACTCCTGCAATAGTAAAGTACTGTGTAGTTTAAGATGTGGGGAACCTAGACAAGCATATAGCTGCACAATTCTAATTTAACATGATGAATTTAAAGGCATCTTTATAAAGTCAGTACATGAGAGAAGGTTTTTTTGTATCTCAGATGTGAACAACTCTCATTTTTACACTTCTTACAAATAGTCATGTTTTGTATGAGTATGAAACATCCATAATCCATACAGAAGTTCATGAACACAAGAGAACAGATGAGTCTGAAAATGGAGCTTGAGCCCAGGAGCACTGGTCCTGTGCCTGAAGTGGTAGCCACAACAGTGGGAAGGAAGGAGTCAGTCTCAGAGGATTCAGACTATTTAGTCTCTAAGTTTCAGTTGGTGCATTATTCTCCTCTGTTTATTTCCAGAAAACACCTTCTTGGTAATGCTGAAATATAGAGAATAAAACATATGATTTTGTTCTATAAACAAGCAATGAATTTGTGTTGCCTATCTCTTTTTTTTTTTTTTTGTGGATGTTTACTTTTGGAGCTGTTCATCTGTTTATCAGGTGAATTCAGGTATTCCTGTGGTTACTTATATTTTGATCTTTGATTTTGTGTTATCGGATTGGCTACATCATTTCCTCTGAGTAGACTCAGGCTTCAAGTGGAAGTCCAGTGCCTCTTCTAGCCTTTTTTTTTCTGCTTTTCTTTCCTACCTTTGCAATCTTTGTCTATTAAAAGCAATACTGTTGGTGTTCCTCATTGGGTTGCTTGGATACTGTACATAGAAAATGCTGTTGCTTCTGAGCACCTCATTTATCTTTGCTTGTTGGAACTTGGCAGTGCCTAAAGGATCCAATTCCTTTTTGCACAAGTGTAAGTCAGGGGTAACTCCTCTGAGGGCAGGGTGTTACCTGTTAAGAAAATCAAACGCAAGGTGCTCTGCTGCATTCAAAGTTCCCCCTCTCCTTTTGCAGCACCTCCGTCCTCTGTGACCTGTAATCTCAGGGCCTGACTTTACCTCAGAGCAAGGTTCTTTGTTGTTGAGAACATAACAAAAACCAGGATTGAATTCACAAGTTGTCACTCATGCACTGCTTGCAGAGTCAGATCTGACCATGAGAAATGAGGGAGTGGAGGGGCAGCAGGACAGGGAATCAAAGAATCAAAGAGCCTTTGAAGATAGGAAGCAGAGCAAGCTCTTCAACCTAATCACTAGAGTAAGAGAATTGGGGATGGGGTACCAAGGAATGCTGAGGAAAGGTATGGTTCCCTAGGAGGATGTTTTGTGGCTCACAAGATATTGAAGTTAGGGTTAAATTCCAGGCTTTAAGTCTGAAAACTGGAAAGGCAAGGTAAGACTCACATTTTATTTCCCTGTAGTTTAGAATGAGGATGCATAACCTACAGCCTGTGGGCCAAAGTTGACCACCAGCCCAATTTATCTGGCTGGATCTCTGCCACACTTTTTCCCATTGGTTTTTGAGATGTGAACATGAAATTGCTTCAGGACTTGATTCCTGCAGCCTTCTTTCTTGACTTTTTCTGGCCCCTTCCCTATTGCTTAACTCCGAGAGCTCCTGGAATGACTTGAACACTGATCCATAATTCCTTCAGACTTTTCCAGGCTTGGGCCTGGGAAGAAGTACATTTCTGGAGTATAATTTTACTTTTTCTTTATTTTTCTTGAAGGTGATAGCATTTTGAAAAATTACCTGTACTGTTGAAATTGCCCTTTGTTATGCACAGATTGTACCCATACATGGCATTTGTTTAAATTCCATTTTACTTCTGGTTATAATGCTCATGCCAGTCTAATTAATGCTGTTTTCCTGAGGAAATGTTGCATCATCTCAGCCAAATAATTAGATTGGCTGATGATCTGTGACATACAGTTTCTTTGCATTTGTAGCTTGCTTTTGGAGAGCACAGCTTTGTTCCAGGTCTGTCAGCAGATGGAAACTTGAGTGCAGTCAGTGACAACTGCATGTCTGTGCGAGATGGTGGGCATGACTCCTGAAGGTCTGGAGCTCCTGGTGGAGCAGAGCTTCAAAAAATGTTAAGCTACTATTGTGTGTTTGATTTTACATTTGCAAAAGCAGCTGGTGTTTCTTTCTTCCCACATTTCTATTCTTTCCCCTTCAAAGTTAAACCCTAATGTTTCATTAAATGAAATCTCATTACTCTGGCTGAATGCATACCCTTTATTTTATATGAAAGACAAAAAACTATGAAAGAAAAGTAATTATGTGAGGAATGTAATTATGTGCCTCATGAGTGGTGCTGCTTCTTTCAAAGCCTGGTTGTTCTTTCTATTGTATTGCTCCCCCTCCTCCCCCCAGTTCTTCTTTTTGTCTGAGCTGGACTTGAGACAGGACTACAGGTAGTGGGAAAAGTTTGTGCGGATTCTGGGGCTTGGTTCTCAAGGTGCACAATAACCAGCACAGCTCAAATCTTCCTGTAAACCCAAGGAGGAAGCCTAAAGTGCACAAGTGCACTGAAATTAAGCCATACTGTATGTGTGCTGCAAAACAGCTGCTCTGGCCCATCTGCTGGGTTTTTCTAGTGGCATAACACATTTGGCATGGCCCACCTTGCACAATGTGAAATGCTCTCTCCTGTCCAGCCTGGGAGTGAAGCAGCTGCAGCACAGGGAGGGAATCATCGATCACTGTGCCACGTGTGTGCATCATGCCGGGCAGGGCCAGCAGGAGGGAAAGTGGGTTACACCCCTGTCCTCAGAGAAGATTTGCAGTAGGCCAAACCTTCTGTTTTCTCCACTAGCTGGCACCTGAGTCTTGCTATCCTATAGGAAAGGCCCAGAGTTTTCACACCAGGTGCAATCTCCAGAAGTGCCAGGCAGGTTCTGTGTGTGGGCTTTGGTTGGTTGTTGTCTTGTTTGATTTGTAAAACAAATGACTGAAGGACAGCAGGCTTCTCCTAACTGAATGTGTGCCTACATACATTCTGAGGAGTGGTTGTTGACAACTTGGCGATGTTTAATACATTTTATTCCATCTTAATATACAATATTATCAAATCATGGTTTTCACTGTTCAAATTTTGTTTCAAACTGGGAGAAAGGGACCAGTGGTTTCAGTGAGGCATTTTGCAGCAGAAAGACGTGTGGATTATAGGTTATCCTGTCTGGTAGGAGCTTCAGTCTGAGAATAATTTGGGCACCAGTTTCAGTATACAAGTTTATTATATACTTTTATTTTTAAATGAGACTGTCTTGCATAAAAATGAATGTGTCTCATGCATAGGCTCCCCTGCTGCTGTTTTCAGAAGCATTAAGATGATCCAAGTTGCTAACTTGGCTTATGTAGAAATACTGTTCAGCAAGGGAATTATTATTCATGTTTGATACTGGCACCAAAGTCTGAGAACATGTACCAGTGTCAGGATTTTCATCTGTCTTAAAAGGTATTCTCAACCTAACAGAGATACCTGATACTGCACTGGAAGGCTGCAGTCTTGAAAGCATAGAAATTGGTGAATCATTTCACTGGTTTTTAGGAGGATTCAGGTTAGATCCTCTCTTCATGGTTTCAGGTACAGTAACTTAGCCCAGGAGAAGGACAAATCACTTTCCAGTCCATCAAGTTATGCCTTGGAATTGAGAATGGACCAAAGAAAATGTCTAAGCTTACAGTGCATGATGAACAGCTACTACAGTTATTTATGAAGCCTTTTGTATAATGTGGTGCAACTGGGAAAATCAAGAATATACAAGAGAAAGCATTTTTTTTTCCAAATAGCTTCACTTAGATTGTTTTTATTTCTTATTTGTCTCCATTACCAATGAACAATACACCGCTCTATTATTTTTGTCCTTAAGCACATTCCTGTAAGGAAACTTGGAAATCCCAATGTCAATTTTATTTTTACCTAACATTATTTTTAGAACCTAAATAAACTTTATGCCAGCTTTTCCTTGAGTAGGTAAGCAGTCACTTCTGATGAAGCAAAGGAATCAGCAATAAAATGGAATATAAGTGGATTACTTTGGGAATTTTTTTCTTAAAGTGCCATTAAAATATGTACTCAAAAGCTTTCTAGGAATCATTACATATTTAAAGTTAGTTAATTAGGAGAAAAAAACTAAAAAAATAAGAATTTAAGTATTTAAATTCTTTCATCTGCTCTGATGTGAATTTGAGTGTTTAATCATAGAAACCCTTGGATGCTTGATGTTGATGCACCTGCCAGCTTTCCTAACCAGTGTACAAAGCACAGTCAGTAAGGCTAATTTTTCAAACTGATAATCACTTTGAAATGAGAGTGTTGGAATGAATCTACAAGAGGTTAAGAGTATTATTTTAAAGGAATATAAAGCAATAAGCTGGTTGGTAGTAGGAGAACAGTTTGATAAGGAAAATTTCTTGAGCATGTTATCTGTGACATTCTTGCTCTGTTCTAGGGAAGAAAAAAATAACTTAGAAGAGAGGAGTAGAGAAAAGGAGAGGAGAACCAGCTCCATAAGGAGTGCAAAGTCTTGTAAATTAGAGAGCTTGAAGATGTCAGGGAGTGATAACCTACCAGTCTGGATTATGCACAGGGTAGGCAAATGAGAGTCAAACACCTAATTATAATTTGATATGACACTCCTAAAAGGGTGCAAGACTTTGGTGAAGGAAAGCTGCAATTCTTTAAAGACCCACTGATCTGTAATCCTTACATTGTTCCCACTGACCTGAACAAGTCCCAGACACCTGACAGTCCCAAGCTGCAGTGGCACAGAAATCCTCTTGCAATGTCTGGGTGTGCCTTCTGTTCCTTTGCTTGCCCTGTCTCAGGGCTGCAGCTTTGCCTGCTCAGCGGGACCTGCTCTGCACTGTGTACCACCAGTGTGCTGATTAACTTGCTTGCTTCAGAGTGTCACAGTGTATAGTTTGCCAATTAAGAACCGACTATTAAACAAGTTAAATTGCTGCTCTGACCTTGCTGGGAACAGCCACAGGGTAGCCCTGACACAGCTTTGTGTGTCAGGGTTTGTCTCTTCATGGTGAAAGCTTAGGTATCAATACACATCTGTGAGAAAGGTGGAAACCGGGAGCTAACTACACAGAACCCCTTTAGCTTTTTTCTTGAAAGTCTTAGTTTCTCCCTAGCATGCTGAGGAGGATAAAAAGCAAATTTAAAAGACTAGTGGAGCAATTGCTTCCCTAGATACTTGTTTTCTCCTTGTCTCCTCTCTAGCAAAGACAGCTGAGCAGACTGTGTGTGTATCTCCTTCCAGGTCTTTCCAGAAAATTATGTGTATATTTTCTTCAGCATTCTCTCTTTCTCTGCACAAGTTGGGGTTTTTCCCCAAGCTGTTTTTTCATCAGAAGTATCTCTTTTTTTATAAAGTTGAATAGATATATAATTATATGATGTGTAAAATGTAGTCAAATGATAATGACAGCTAAGAAAAATATTATGCTAGAGGTTTTTGCTAGGTACTTGCCACTTAGAGTCACAAGCAGGATAAAATCATAGTGAAGTGAGCCTTCAAGTGAAAGCTGACATAAGAGGGAGGCAAGCACAGGAACTGCTATAAGAAAAAGGAATATTTCATTTCAGAAAAAATTCATTTGGATTTTTGTTAAAATTTCAAATGTTTCAATTAGGGAAGACTGCTGTCTGTGTAAGTTCCTGCAGCAGAGCCACAGGCCAGTGGCTGGAAAGATGTGTATTATTTGTAGATATATTTATTCAATAATTCTGCCATTCAGATGATCCTGAGTACAGTTGCCTTTCATTTTTGGTAGATAACACTCTTTCACACAGATCCTTGGAGCAGTCATTTCAAACTGAGTCCTGCCAAACTAAACACATACAGTTGGCTTTCCTGAAACAGAAGTGTGCAGTTGTGTGGTTAAACTTTGTTGCTGAAAGCACCTTGCTATGTGTGGTTGCAGGATGGGAGCAGCACAATAAACAATAGCAGAAAAGGAAGAAAAAGGGCCTAAAAGTGTCTTTGACTGCACAAACCGCAGGAGAAAAGCTGGCATGTGAAAAGATTTCCCCATTACTGCTTGCTGAAGTAAACAAAGCAGTGGTGACAGAAACTGTATAGATTTGTGTTCTTTCCTCATTATCTGCTCCTATTTCTGACGGGAACATCCTCAAACTGCATAGTAGGCAAAACCCCTGTTGTGTGCCAGGCACTTGGAGCTGCTAATGAATGCTGATATAGGAGAAGTGCTCCAGTAATTTTTTCATGTAAATGGGATCGACAGTAGGTCAGAGACAAACATGAAAAGGAAGGCAGACATTTAAAGAGAATAATTTAGTGAGATAATTTGTATAATGTTTTATTCCTTTCATACACTAAAAGAAAAGCCTCTAAAAATATAAATGAGAGAGGAGACTGTAACAGTCTGTCTGGAAAAGCTACAAGCTCTATATAAGAAGGTGACATTTGAATCAATTAGATAACTATCACATGAGATAGCCAGGCTTTCAGCTGAATTTCAGTGGCAAGAGCACTGTTTTGTCTGCCCCTTTCCTTCCCCTGCCCTCCAATCTAATATGTGAAAGAGGGCAAAGTAAGGTTTGGGGCATGTCACTCTCACTCAAACCTGTCACAGTGCAGTGACATGAATTGCACACTATGAGCCCTGTCTTAAGTCAATAACTAGTGAGATCCTCATCTGTACAGGTTACTTAACCCCAGGGAGGTTATCACAACATCACCGAGAGTGGGCAGCTTTGTCCTGTCTAATGTTCCCTGATGGGTAGAACAGATTTTTAACCTCTGATTTGTTGTCCAGTAAATGGTTTCTGGGGTCACCTTCCACACCATGTGCAGCAAACGCTTTCTCTAAAGCAACCCAAAGGGGGACCGTGGTACCTAAGGAAGGATGTAGTTGTGTAAATCAGTTTCATCATTAAAGATGCTTGTAAAAGGCGTCCTGAAAAGAGATACGTTTAAAGCCAAGATTTTGTCTTCCTCTTTAATACTATTTATCCTGAAAACCAGTGTTTGCTTTTTATAAGAATTTGCTTCCTTAGCCCCATGGAGAAAGAAGTGTCATTGCAATACTGTTTTACATTTTGCAACATTTTCTGTGTAATCACACCAGGCTTTTTTTCTCAACAAAACCTGGGTGCTTTAAGCATTGCACAAAGTAGCTGAAGGTTAGTATTTAGAGCTTCAAAATACATGTCTCCTTGAAAATGGGAAGGTGACTAGTTCTGTGATTGTGTCTCTACAAAATTCAAAGTTATTCTGATTAGATTTTTTAATGATCAGAATAATTGCCTTTAGCTCCCTAATACTTAATGTCTGTGTTCTGCATCAATATGCAGGTGAACTAAGTACATAACTCCCTGATGCTTTGAAATGATTGCAGCCCTTAATGTTTAAGAGCCTGTTTCTGAGAGATACTGAGTGCCTTCGCTTTTGTTGACTGCAGTGTGTGTTCAAAGAGCTTAGAGCTTCTCAAGGAGCTGCCACAAAATCTCACTGAAACCTGAAAATGTTCAGAATAAGGCACAAAAGAAAGAAAGCAGTCTTAGGACACGACCTGAGTGAGGCCTGCAGGGGTCAGTTTGTTATGGATTCTATTAAACAAATGCCTGGACAGAAAGTTGAAATCAGATCAGTCCGTGAACATTAGGTTTCAAATTCTAGTGTCCCCAAGGAACACAACATTGCCCCTAAGAGACCGTTCTTTCCTCCCTTCTTCACAAGCTTCCTGTTTCACTGAATGTTTCCTGATACCAGTTCCCTTTTTATCCCCATCCTGCCTCACTTTGTATGGAGACAGCCCTGAGGGACAAGTCAGTCCCTTGGGATCAAGGAACTGCACTCCAAACCCTTGTTTGGCCTGGTTGCACTGACACTTTTACCCTGGATTGCCAAAGTGCAAGATGAGGAGCTGAGTTCCTGAGGCTATTTCAGCTGGTGGATGTCATGTTGAGTTTCCTAGTGGATACAAATGAGTCTTCATTGAGTATAGAGCTCCACCTCAGTGTCCCATCTTGAACTACACCTGGAGCTGTTCTGTGTCTGGGTTAATGTTTATTTGTATAACGAGTAGAGTTCTGCCAGAAGAGACAATAAACCATACAAAAGTAGTTAATAGGATGAGTGGATAACTACTGGGATATGCAAAACAGGTCTAGTTTTCCAGTCAGAATCAGAGCAGTGTGGGCTAATTAAAAACTGCATGTTGCTCTAGTGGTCAGATATATTGTTGGCCCTGGATTTATTATCCTATCAGGGCTAAGGAACTATTTCCCTTAAGGACTTTATTAAAATCAATACTTCCATGAAGCATTTTCATTTCAACTCATCAGCTTTTTCTCATAAGGAAAAAAATGGTTTGTCAGAACATTCACCATTAGTTCTTCTCATCAAGCTGAATTTGTAAGCCCTGTTTGAGGTTTGGAGCTTGGTGATAGTCATGGCTGGGTTGTTAAGGTTTTCACCGGGCCAGCAGATTTTTTTTTCTTATACTTGATGGCTCTGATGCTGAAACCATCAGGATGCTGTAATAAATCAATGCTTTCCTTTTGTTTTGTGCAACTCATGATTCCTTTCTCTTTTATCCAAATAAAAAAAAACTTAAATCTTTTTATAGATTCTATCTTGACCAGCTAAAGTGGCATTCACAATGGAGTGCAAATCCCATTCGCTTCTCTTATCTGTATCAGTAAAACCCCTTCATTACACTGGTATAAATGTGTGCAGCCTGAATAGCTACATTGACCCCAAAGGTGAAGGCTGTGTCTTGAATTGAGAAAGTCTGCTGAGTCTGAAAATTATTTGAGAGCTGGGGAGAACACTTCTGGTAAACATTTCATA
Source organism: Hafferia zeledoni (assembly GCA_035583235.1). Taxonomy (NCBI): domain Eukaryota; kingdom Metazoa; phylum Chordata; class Aves; order Passeriformes; family Thamnophilidae; genus Hafferia; species Hafferia zeledoni. The sequence continues at coordinate 16,334,153 of JAWWEV010000011.1, forward strand.
TATATATATTTGCTGTTTTGTGTCATGTTCACTTTTGGTCGCTGCTGAAGCCAGGACTAGAGGAAACAAGGCACTCTTTCATTCTTATATTCTGTGGGTGACCATATCAGTCAGTCCTCAGGAATGAAGTCAGGGAAGTCAGCTGTGGAATGGACATTTATTGAGAAGCTGAAAGTAGAAGGTCGTTATACTTAGAAGACCTAACTATTGTAGACTCTTTTGTATCATGAGCACAATTATCTAACCATGTATGGTTTTTATACTTCCTTGGTGCATGTGCTGGAGAAAACCTAAAACCAACCATCTTCTTTAAAGTGTTCCTTACCTTTTGAAAATCTTGAAAGACTCTTTAGAAACAAAATGTCCCAGGTTATAAAAGGGTAAGGCTTTGGTGATATTAAGGTTCTCTTGTGATTTATGAGAACTGTGGATCTGGTGCTCCCTTAAAAGAAAAAACAAACAAACAAAAAAACCCAAACAAACCAAAAGCCAAACCAAAACAAACAAACAAACAAACAAAAAAACACAATCCCCCCCAACAAAACAGACACTCCTCTATGGTAGGTAGCAACTTTTTCTCTCCTCTGATGAATTACAGACTGTGCAAGACATGATTTACCAACACTTTGATATTGTTGAAATTCCAATTGCTACAACTGAGCAGGATATGAGTGCTAACAGTAGTCTCATTTTATGCAATCTCTTCCTAATCTTGGAGTGCAGATTGAGATCTAAAGCACAAGAGAAACAAAACTGAGACCACAAAGCCACAAAGGTCTTTATGTATTTGCAGTTATCAAAATCAAATTTTTTAAAAGAGCATTAAATTTCTTGAGCACAAATCTAAAACTATTGTTCTTGAATTAGGGTTTTTTTGGTTCATGTTTTTTTTTTTTTAATAAAAAAGCTGAAGAGGCATTGTGAATTGTGGCATTGTGCAGAAGTGAATAAGAAACTTCTCATAAATAACTAAGTTCTATCTGTTAATAATGAATGAGAGCTGAAACTATCTGTGTTAATGCAGATGGAATGGTTTAGCCATTTTTATTAGAAGGCAAAACGTGTGAATTACAAATATATGCGGAGACAATCTCACAAAGGATATTAAAAATTCTTTGTAAAAGCTTCTGGCATAAGAAAACTTTGAAAAAATGCGTTCACCCTGAGATACAATGACAGTTGAACTTTAAAGTAATGGAAATCTTAGTGAATGATCTGGTATTGTATTCAGAGAAAGTGAATAGGAAAATAAGAGGTGAATAGAGAGGGTGATTATTTACTGTTTCTCGCAAAATTGAGGACAAAGAACTGAACAATGATATGACTGGGTATCAGATTTAACTACTCAAAGAAAGTACTTCTTATGCACATCAGGTAATTAAATCTTGGAGCTCATCACCATAGTAGAGACAAGAGTTTAAAAGAAAAAAATAAACGAGCAATTGATAGCCTTCAGTGATCATGGTGCAGTGCAGAAATCTTCTTTCCAGTGGATTGCAAAACCTCCTTAATGAGGGAAAGATCACACTTGCATTGTCCTGATTCTTTTGCTCTTTTTGAAGTCCGCACCTGGCAGCTCTTGGAGGGGAGGATGTTGAATTTGAAGAGCCTTCAGTCTTACAATCCATAAGTACTTATTTAAAGTATCCTGGGAACATAGATATGAGAGTAAATTTTTAAGTCTGTGTTTAAAAATGGTACTGTATTTGTCTGTATGATCTATGCATAGACACAGCAATCCCATGAGTGGTGGAAGAGCCTATAAAAAGGGCAAAGGGTATTTCAGTGGTTGCACCTCATCCTGTCACTGAGGGCACCTTGGCTGTGTCTCAGCTTAGTGATGGGAGCAGAACAAGTGGCATTGTGTTCTGTATACCTGTATTTTTTTCTGCAGAAAAACTGGGTACATGAGCAGAGAGTTGGTGGTGGTACCCCATTAGTTTCCAAATAGGCTACTCAGAGGACAAGAATATCCTCTGCAGTCTGAGACAACCAGGCCATGTGTCCAGGAACCAGGACTGTTTAACTACTGTGAAGTGCTTCTGCTTAGCATTGCTTTAGTCTCACTGTACAGCAGTGCTGGCTTGGCACAGTGGGAAGGCAACAGAGACTGGCTCTGTCTGTGACTGCTGCTGCCTGGCTGAATGAGTCTGTAACTCAGCTTGGCACCTCCAAGTTTTTTGCCATGCTTTTCCTACTTTGGCTATTCAGGGCAAGCAAGATTTGCCAATTCCCTGTCTAGAAGACACAAGATTGCATTAAGAAGGATTTTTTTTTTTAAACTTTCAACAGTTCATTAGCTTGGTTTTGATACAACGTCCAGTTTGAAGTGGACGTGTTCAGTAACTTCCATTTGAAAAAAAATCCATCTGTATGTGCACTTCAAAAGGCTCTTTGGGACAGAATTACCTATTCCTCTGTATGTTTGTGCAGTACCTTGCACAATGGACCTTACTATGGTTGGTAACCTGCATGTACTATTATTTATGTGGAATAAATAATAAAAATTAAGAATAATTTATATTTGTAAGGGAAAACTAGTGTCTTACTATCCAGCTGTAATTTCCCAGCCCAGGCAGCAGCTGTACTATGATGCACTGATTTCATCATCTTTCTAATGGGCTTTGTAAAAGCTTTACTAAATTTCCATTCCAAGAATTAGTCTAATTGCAGATGTAGAGCTCTCCATGGAATTATAATATATTTGATCTTATGAGCTAATGTAAAAGATAGCAACACCGTTGAAGCTATTTCTAGGGACACAGCATGAAATTCTATAAATTTTTAGAGATGTCATTAAACATCAGAGGAAGTTTTAATCTGAGGCTACAAATTTTCATTTTAAACTGATTTCTAATTTACCATTTCCTAGGAGTGGCAGAACTTGCAGCATTTTCTGAGGATTATAAAGGAAAACTAGTGCAGTGATTTTCTTTAGAAGCAATTTCTTTACCACACCCTTTACTGGTCTCTGGGGGTCATCCTGCAGCCAGCATGACTGTCTCACTCCCCTGACTAGTCCTGATCTCAAATTTATACATTTAAGGTGCAAAAAACTCCAGACAACTTCAGAAATTACCTAAGTTTTATTTTACAATGGGAGAATGCCCAGATGTTTGTTTGGGTTAGTGGCTAATAGGAGGAAGCCATGAGATTTTTATTCTGAGTGTACAAAGTAGATTTATAACTGACATAAGTGGTGAGTGCATTAAACACCAAGACAAGTTTTCAAAACGGAGGCCGGAGACACATGAATGGAAACAGCAGCAAACCCTTGTTGAGGGCTCTGAGCCTCGATCTTGGACAGGACCTGCATTCTCATGCCTATTGTCCTGCTGCAGTTTTCAAGGGCAGCCGGCTCTTCCACTTGGCTTTTTGTAGAGTCTAGAAAATAAGGGCAAAATAAGGTGTTCCATGGATTTCTGTGTTGTATGTTATTTATATATTGGATGTCAATTATTCCCAGGTATATATAATCCATTAATATCTGAATCCTAATTTGCAATAGAAAGGTTTCATATTGCTGATACTTTGTGCCTATAGTAATCTATGTTCTTACTGCCTGTTGTTAAAAGTATCCTATTAATTTTACGTCCTTGACTGCATTTCAGTCTTGGCAATTATGCCATCTATGCTTATGTAAAGTCCTCTCTGGTGTCTTATCACCTGGTGTTTCATTCTCCCACTATTCCAGACAAACTTCTAGTATCATTTAAGCACCTTGTATATACATGGGTCCTTTGCAGGCTGTGGATAACTGCTCTGGAAGGGTTATGATTACAAAGGAACTGTGTGCTCTGGAGAAAGACAGGAGTTGCATAAGGACTTCTTGAAGACTGTGAATTTAGATTGATATTCAGATCTGAAGCTCAGCTTTTTACAAACCCTGCTGTCACTGAGTTTCATTTCTATTTTCATACAAAAAGTCAGATCTAGAATGTAATTTCCATAAATCTAGATCCTACTCTCAAAAATTACCAATATGCATTTAAGGGCTTTTTTTGGAACCAAATCAGTTTTTAGGTTGTTTGTGCTTTAGAGCACCAAAACAATGCTCTTACTCATGTTATGCAAGCCAAGACCCAAGGTAGTTGTGGCTTGCATAGTATGGTACCTTTGTTGATGGAAATGGGTGTGAAAATGAGCACTAACTTTCTCCAGGACAGAATCGATTTGATGGGTCTTCCATAGGTTTGTTATGTTAGACCGTTAAAAGATTAGCAAAAATGAAAATGTAGTTGTTACTGTTAGGATGTCACTGAAAACAATCAGGAGTATTGAAGTGTTGTTTATTTTAATTTTTTTTATCTCAGTATCTTCAAATGTGGTAACTTTTTGTTGTCTGAAAGCTGAACCTACACTTACCTTTACTAATGAAATGGGACAAACTTACCAGAAGAGTTCATATTTTCAAAATCTGCTGCTGAGATAGAATCACCTTTGAAGAACTGTTGCATGTATCACTGAGGTGTACACAGATTATGCTTCTCTGAAACTGTTATCCTTTTTTTCTGGCTTCATAAGACTAGGAATTAATTTTTGTGAGGTATAATATTATATACCCTGAAATTGTGTCACGCTATCAGTGACTATGCAGAAGTGCTGCCCACAGTCATTGCCAAGTACAATAAATTGGATCCATGGTGGATGATTTTGTAGGAGCATATGAATGTGTATATGCACATTTATTCAGTAACTTTTCCCATGTCCATGCATGTAAACAGAGATAAAGACTGGGGTGTTTGTCACTGAAGTATTTTTTAACATATGAGAGAATAATCAAGTTATTATTGCCATGATTCTGCAATATCAATCTGTATTATTTCTGTTTAGTTCTTTAAAGCTGTATTAACTATGTTTTTGTTATAAATCTTTTTGTGATTTTTTCCGATGTTTCTGTTATGTATTTTAAGAGATAATAATGTAATCTTCACACCATACTAAACTTTCCATGGGTATTTCTTCAGAAGAAGAGGACTTTAAAGTTTTAATTCCTTTTCTGCTTCAAAAAAACTGACACTTAAGACAGCAATCAAGAACTTCAAACTGCAGTTCGTGAGTCATATTTGAATCCTATTAGTTCCCCTAATATGGCAGATTTACCAATTTAAAATCACAGTTTCTTGCATTTTCCATTTAATTGAGAATTATACGAGATGCCGGAAAATTTATTGAAGCCAGTAACTTCAAGCTACTTTCAGTGAAAAATAGTCTACCCTGTTGCATAATTCCATAGAACTGAATTAATGTCAGATGTGGCAAATGTGGGGAGTCTACTTCAATGATTTTGAATACTAACTATTAGCAAATCTTGTAGAAATCCTTATGAGGTGATAAGGATTTGATTGAAGCCACTTTGGTAAGAGTGAACAGGTGAAATTGAGATATACTTACAGAATATGTCTTCAGACAACTTAGTATTTTCTTCTTCCATATGGAAATGCAGAATACTCTTGTCTCACCATAACAAAACTTCTGTATTCTGAGGTAGCCTCTAGAGTGATAATGCTATAAGACTATAAAAGAAGTTCTCACCCCATGCCCCAGTTTACTACCATTTCATCTGTCCCATTAGAGGTCAGGACTTTCAGATGGATCACAGAATCAAATGAAGAATACTTTCAAAAATCTTTACCTTGTGTGTTGAAGGTTTATGAGGGGGAATTGGCAGACAGAAGCAAGGAACTGCCCAAAGCGGCTTTTCAACTGAATAATGACAAATTGGGGCACGTGGCATTCTGATGGTCACCAAACGAGTTGAGGCTGGTGCAGTAAACTTCCATGGCTGCCTTCAAAGCAGTGGTAAATACCTTTGTCCTGTTCTGTTTGAGAGTATGATTTGACAAACTTGGGAGTCTAAACCTTTGTCCCTGAATCTACTTTGGTATTCCTGAGCAAAATGCAGTTTTACATTAGAAAGCATTACTGATGTCAGTGGATTTAACCTCAGTCATTTTAGTTACTGGATGGTAATAAAAATTCCTGCCATATAAGATAACCGTAACATTATTTAAGCTAGAATATACAATGTCATGAACGTCCGATGACAACTTAAGTACAAAAAGCCAAAGGAGCAATGTGTAAATGCAACATATGGAAAATGAAAATGCCAGTGTTTTGAGAGTCATAATTGATTTAAATTGTAAGGAAATCCCCTCTATCCTTTTGAGTTTCAATATATTTTGATAGAGAGTGATATATATTTTATGTTGCCAGATTTTGCACAGTCTTCTATTAGAATTTTGCAACCCTCCATCATTTTGATGACAATGAACATGTGTGCATGTAACTTCATTCTGTGCTTTGTTGTTTGCTGGTAGAAAATGTCAGATTGATTAATGGTGCTTTTTGACAAAAGGGAATATTACAGTTATTCTGACTAATTCTTTTAAACTGCTGCATAACATATTTTGCCCCATTATCCAGCTTATTATTTTTGTACGTATAGTGTGCCTTTTAGAAATACTTAAAGATCTCAGGGGATGGGAAGAAACAGTGCATCCCTGGATAAGATATCCATAAGGTTAATCTACCTTAATGCCCTGCTTTGAAATCTCTTCTCCATTTTATTGGCCTTAATTTGTTAGATCAAATGATAAACATTGCACAGTATTGTGGGATTTTTCCCAATTTTAAAAGATTTTCGGTAAAAACAATTCTGAATTCAAAAACTGTGAAATGTAAGGCAAGAAAAATTAGAAGTCAAAAACTCTACTTCCAACACTATTTTTTTAACCCTGGGGATTGCTTTGAATCATAGCAAAATAGAGAATTACCACAATTCCCAATTTTCCCATAATTTGTTTTCATTTCCTGATTCACTTATGTGGCAATACTCATGGTAGCTGATAGATATCTAGTAACTCAGTAAAAATGAGATTTTCATGTTTCTCTGGTGACAACTGATTTGTGCATGGAATCATAAAAATATCCCCTCTGAAGGCATAGATAGATCAGACATATGGCATTGGTAAAGAATCACAGTCAGAGTTGCAAGAAATTGTTTGGGTTTTCCTATGTCTTGCAGAAAAAGCTATTTTCTTCAAACAATGGATGAGGAACCATATGAAACGAGGAAATATGAAAATCCCTGTATTTTGTGTGTTTCTGTTTTGCAGCATTGTCTGCTTAGAGCCCTTTATAGCCAGTCTTAGCTTATTCCCTCCTCCTTATGATTTACTAGAAGGTTTATATGTTGTGTCTAATGTCCTTATCCCACTGAAGATCTTTTCATTTATTTAATGAAGTTTTCATGGGCAGACCAAAGAAGTTACCTTAATTAGTGTTGCAAAGCATAAGCACAGCCAGAAGTAGGGAATCTACGTCATGGTAGCTTACCAGGAGCAAGCAATCATTCCCTTCTGGTCAATACAACTCCTGCATGCATCGATTTATTTTTTTTTTTTCAAGCTCTCAATTGGTGCACTTGTGAGTTTGAATATACCCATGGTTAAGTTCCTTGATGGCAAAAGTGATCACCTCTAAAAGCTGGAGTCATTCTTGCCAATCTATATTGTCAAACAAGTATTTGGGGAAGGAAAAAAAAAAAGCTATGGTTGCTTTGAAAAGTCACAAAACAAAAAATGTCAAAACAACACAGCTGAAGTGCACTTTAATGAATGTGAATAATACAAAACCTCCTTCTGTAGACAGGCTTTTCAGCTGAATAGTCTCTTCAGTCTACTGTGTTTCATTTTGTTAGCTTATCACTGACATTTTAACCAATCCTTTGCAGGGTCCATCTGGTGGTCCATCTGTCTTCAGCATCCACAGATCACTGTAACAAATGACGTATACACTGATAAAGAATAACAATTAGTTACAACATTAAACATAAAGGTTACACAAATTGTATACTTCTGTTAACAAACAGTGTCACTCTAAGGCATGAAGAATTTGGCAAGTCAGACAGTAAAAGTCTACTTTATATCACGGAGCAAAACATATTTAGGTCAATTTTTTTTTTTTCCTACCCTTCAGGTCTTTTGAATAACAGATGTTCGTTGTACAGTGTTTTGATTATGCAGAACCTTTTTAATGCAGTAATGTTCATTATAAAGGTCAGATTTACATTCAAAGGAAAATACTCAAATTATTCATCAACCAAATATTTGTCATTCACCAAACATTACTTCAGAATAATCACCTTGAAGCAGGGATATTGTAGGACTCTTCTCATTTAAAAAAGCATAGCAAATTCCCAGTACTGCTCCAGTGTGAGCTTAACACTTGTTCTCCCTACTCTGGTTCAAAGTAATCTTTCCCCTGATATAGGGAGCTTCTGTATGGTCTGTGTCAAGCTGCCTGAGACCAAAAGAGCTAAGAATTAACAACTGAACTTTGTTCATTTGACTCTTGAATCTCTGCAATGTATGAATATACATCTCTGCATAGGGAGAATAAACATGGAGGAATTCTGCAGTATTCTACCTATCAGAAAAGTGCTGGAGAAATTGCCCAGGGTAGGTTTCCAGAAAAAGGTAGCACTGGAAGATTGGTGAGATGAGGTCAAAAAGAAAATCAGGGAAAGCATCAGGACAACCTTTTAACACAACACTGTCTTTGCATTGACGTACTCCTGTAGCTCAACAAGTCTCTTTCAGTTATTTCATGCGAAAAGAAGTGGCATCCATCCAAATTCCTTGCATGTTAATGTTACATTCTGGAAGGTGCAGCTTTCCCACCTGTTGGCTACCTTTAGAGAATATTGAACGCTTAATGAGCACTTCTGACCTGGTAAAATGTGACTGGACTTTGCAAATATAACTCCACTGTGAGAGATCTTGGGAAGCAGATGGAGAGAACAAATCAAGTCCATACACTTGCAGAGTTTGGAGGGGTTTTGTCATATTTTTATGACCACTTTTGGCATAGTTTTTATTTCTTTTTTTTTTTTTTTTTCAATTAATTCAGGACTATACAATGAATTGGAAAAGAGAAGTGATCTTGATAGATGAGATTATCTTTTCTCTCCCGGTGCAGTACTTCTGGCTTCTTTTTTATTTTGGAGAGACAGTGGTTCAACCACTGCCCCCTTCACTTCTCTCTTCCCCTCTCCAGTAGTTCACCTCATCCCCACCTTTGATAAACTTCAGCTTGGAGCATGACCTGATGACAGGTAGAGAGAATGCATGGAGCTACTTACATTTAAGTTCTCTGTTCTTAAAATTATTTCCTGGTTAGGAAAGAAGGGTGGATCCCACCTTGAGTCATAGGCAGAAAAGAGTTCTAACCTGAGCTTTCAGAGACTGAATTGTTGTTGTTGTTACTAAGAAACATATTTAGAGCCCCTACTCTTTTCTGGTTTATCCTATGGGCAGTAACATGGCCTGTTTCTGCTCTGCCAAGTGCATGAATGGTTGGACACACTAATTCTTGTTTGTAAGTGGTCAGTGGCACTGTGTGTCACCAGTGTATCATACAGGTTTTTTTCCCTTTCAGGGCTTGGCAAACCACTCTGGAATACATGGCTATTGCTTAACCCAGGTTGTTGTGGGGAATTAATATGCCCTGGGGGAAGCACAGATAGAACTCTAAAGAGATACGGAGCACATGCAAGATTGCAGGGATGTGTTGAGAAGTATAAAGGAGTAGCGCCCTGAAAAGACAAGGTCATATAAATTAGGGGAAAGACTGTGAAGAACAGAACTTAGGAAGAATGTGGAGGAGGATTACAAGTTAATACATTTAGTCCACAGACCTAGCTAGGTTGGACCATCAGCTTAACTGCTGTTCACTTGCAGACCAGGGCTCTGGGTAGGAGTCCATTAATGAAGGAGGTCCTTGATTCTGACAAGGAATAGCTGATCACTTTTCAAGAGCAGAAATTAGCTATGGGGTGAGCTGCAATTTTGTGTGTGGAGTGACAATGTTTTTTATTGGTAATGGAGGAAAGAGATGGAGTGGGAAGGTGAAAGTTTTCAAGTGATGCAAAATTAAGTTAATCCAGTGCTGGGATTGAGGAAATCTTAAAGAATGCTAAATGCTCTGGCAGAGTAGTAGTGGTTGAAAAATCAGTGCTGATGTGCACAAAACTGCATGACTTACTGGCAAATTTCACTGCCTTTTCCATGGCAGAAGTTTACCAAAACACCTTTTATGCTGCAAAATGTCCTGCAACAGCCTTTCATGTTATGGGGCACAAATGACAAGCAGCATGTGCTCCACAGTGAATGCTGATAAGACTTTTGACAAGTGAGAGATATACCTGTAGTGAAGTTAATGAAGTTCAAGTTTCCCATCACCTTTCTTGTCCTACAATATTGGAGGAAAGTAAAATTGACACTCTCCACATTTCTGCGGAGATGGCCTCAATCTCCTGGTGCATGAAATGATCTTAGTCTGCTTTCTGCATCTTAAAATGTGTAAGCCCCTTGAATCCTTTTGAAAAAAAAGACATTCTTGGAAGGCAAGGTAAAGCAGTAATGTAGTCCTCCAGAGTGTGGCAACAATCATAAGCATGTTTAATCATTCCTAATAGTAATATTACTAACAGTTGTTTTAAATACTACATTGAAATATTAAAAGGATGGGTGTAGTTTTTAGGATTTACTAAGGCCACATATTTCTATCCAAAAAATGTGAAGTTGTTTGCTGGTTCCAACAATATTATTAAAAGCCTTCATGCTTTTAAGTACATAGTGAATTACATGGCTGTATAAGTACTGGTGAAATTCTTATTTTTTCAGTTTTTATAGTCCATAGTTGATGTAACATTTGTTTTTCCTTTGTTGATTTTTTTTTTTTTAACCTAATGCAGAGTGCCTAAATGTTGCACTTAATTTATTTTTCTGCTTGAATGATGAATGCCAATTTGTCTGGAGGCAACAATTTTGCTGTACTATCAGCTAGCATTCCTCTCTCAGCAACAAATGCAGAATAATTCTGAAAGAAAATATAAAGCAACATTAAGAAAAATTACAACTCTTAGAAGAATAAGTTTTTGAATAAGACTCGAAAGGGTCAAAATTGCTGTAATAGCTTCTATAACTATTTGAAAAAATTATGATTGGACATTAAATTTTATGAATGAGATTTCCTTTGTTCTTTGAGAATACAGAGGGTATCCTCTACCATTGTTTTCATTCTTCAAGTCTAAAGCAAAACAAATTAGTATATAACATGTATACCTTGCAATGATTCTTGTGCAGTCATGCTCATTCTAGTTCAATTTAGTGTATTAGGTACTGAAGATCTGGTTCCCAGAGGGTTTTGGGCAGTAAGCTGTGCTGAGCAGGGCTGGGTGTGGTCCTGGTGCTGCCCCAAACCTGTGTGCTGTCCCCAGGACAGGTGACCTCGTGAAGGGCACATTGGTGTGCTGGGGGGCTGTTGGTAGGGAAGAGAACTGCATGTCTGCACCCCCTGCAGTCATCCTGCTCAAGTGCAGGATAGACACAGGTTTGCCACGGTGGTTGGAGTCCAATGCACTTCTGTGCTGTTCAAGAAACAAGTGTCATTGTGGCTAGATGTCACCTCTTTCACTTGCCAAACCAAGTCCACATCAAGTGAGATTGCCTGTATCTGTGCAGGGGATTCAGATGCTGTGGGGCTCTGATGACTGCATTGCATGGTCAAGGGGACAGGGCTAGAGAAGAGCAGCTTCAGCTGCGCCTCCCTGGCCCCACTGCCTGCAGGTACTGCTGTACTGAAAAAGATGTTCATAATTTGCATCAAGATTCCCATAAATCGAACTCTAAATTACCCATGCCTGGTTCAAAACTAACCATTGCAGAGCTGCTAGACTTTTGTTTCACTTTATCTATGCCCTTGATAACAAGGTTGGGCTGTATGGTTGGTTTTTGTTGTTTTTTTCTTTGTTGCCTGTGAAGGTGCCCAACTGGTAATCTTAGAGAATGAAATCCTCTTTTCAGTTACAAAGCAGATAACTGCCTGCGAAATGGCAGTGCAGATCTCAGTTTTGACCTGTAAGGAGACGAAGGAATACCAAAGACTGTAACATTTTCCGTTCCTGCTTATTCAGACCTGACTGCCATCCAAGACACTAAGTGCATCTGGCAACAATGTCATATTACAGCAGCCTGCCCGCCCTGAGATAGATTGAAATTTCTGCATGTATTTTTGCAGCTGTCAGAACATCTCTGTGATATTCTGAAAGTTTTACATTTGCACTTGTTTTTAATTTATTGCAGGCCTTTTTTTTTTCCCTATGGAAGCAATAAGAATATTCCTTTAATAAAAATATTATTTTGGAGCTATGTAATATTTTTAATAACTTGCAATGAATCTCTCTAAGGTTGAATGCTTCAAACTGATACTCTCAGAATATGAAGTTGTAGAACTTGCAAAAAACTGAGGAAGACATAGAAGCACTTTTGTTTTGTGGGGTATTTTGGCTAATACTGTTTACTTAGAAAACCCTTCAGCAGTTAGAATGTTCACAGGATCAGTATTTTCATGCTAAGTAGACAGTCAAGTTCAGACTAATATTAAAGCAGCAACTGTTCCTGGCCATTGCTGATCTGACATAGATCCAAACTGACAAAATAAAGGCAAAATGCCGTGGGCTGTCATATCGCCTGGTATTGTCCCCTGAATTACTGGTTGGGTAGCGGAGTACCAGTTTTCCTTCCAGATCCTAATCACTCCTGTTTCGATGCTCTATTCCGTCCTGACAACACTTGTTCCTCTAACTTGGGAAGGTGCTGATCTCCTTTTATTCTGTACTTGCTGGATTAAACCAACTGTCAACACAGCGTGTCCAATATTTCCCTATATTGTAAAGAGCCTTAGGGTTCCTTTGTTTTAATAAACTCAGATGTTTGGTGAAGATTCAAGACTGTTTTCACAGAGTTTTTTGCCACAGAACTGTTTCTTTCAGGCAATTTTCATATGCAGTAATCAGGTAGAAAATATTGACTGTCTCTGTGGTTGCAGCAAAGACCTAGGGTAACATGCTGCAATGAAACAACAAATACACTTAATAATCCTATTTAAACAAAAACAGAGCTCTCAGTGAAGAACTCTGTGTTGTAGAGGTATCTGTACCAGTCTAGATACAAGTATTACTGTTTACAACTGCCCTGAAAACAGTTAATTTATTCCATCCCTAAGTACTTCCAGTCATTTGAAAGCTTTTTCCTTGCTGTCAGTTGATCTTGTCACTTAGCCCATTTCAGGAGTGCTCAAGACAGTTTTTTCCTGGATCAGCTTTGACAGCATGTCCAAGAAATTTTTGCAGGTAACAATACTAAATAAATAGCATGGGGGTTGGTCATTCTTTCACGCTCAGCTCTCTCTGCATCTCCTTTCTAATCACATCAACAGGCCTTCTAGGTGTCTAGGTTTATAATATTGCAAATAGAAACCTTCAGACTCAAGAAGTGAATCTGAGGCTCCCACTAGGGATGTACATTGCATTGCATTTGGTAGAGCTGAGTGACTTCAGTGCACAGTGATTTGTGAACAAAACCATCAGGTCACATTATTTGTTTCCTGCAAGTATTGGACACTATCCTGATACTTGTGGAAGTGCTCAGAAATCCCTTTCAGTTCAAAAGCAGGAAAGCTTCTTTTTCCTTGCTTCCTTTCTGTCTTTGACCTCACTACACAATTTGCCACTTTTCTTAGTAAAAACGGCTGCAGGATCTGACCTGAGATTCCAAGGATTCTATGTCTGTAAGCAGGGAGATACTGTCACTGTAAGAGGAAAAGCCTGTGTTTCTCTGTCTGTTTGCTTCAAATTCAGTGGCAAGGCTGCATTGCAACAAGGAGCTGATTTTTGTGGGGTGTGTGTACACTGGGCAACACTGGGGTCCCCATCAAGGGCTGGAGCTCTTGGATATTATTGTAGTGGAAGTAACATGAGAAATAATAGCTGTGCTGACAGGGAGGCAAATCAGAGCTTGGCAGGGCATCTTCCCTCAGCCCAGGTCCCCTTTTGAATGTGCTGGTAAGCTAGTCCAGCAAATTAGCTTGTTCAGCTTCTGGTACAAAGGGGAAAAATGGATTTAGCTAGATCTTGCCTATGGGTGTTACTCACTGTGTGATGGGATGTTTCCTGTGACCTCTGCAAATGTGCTGCTATGTGCGTGGTACAGTTGCATTTGGAAATAAATTCAGAACAAAGTCATGTTGTAATGACTTAAAAATCTGTCCTGCTGATGTTAAGAACGTTGGTGTATCTAGAATGCCATTCTAGGAGATTCATTTGTTGTTTTATGTAGAAATTATTTTGTATGCAGAAAAGCGATACTGCACATTTGAGAAAAAAGCTTAAGTGGAAAAACATTGTATTCAAAGATTAATATGTCAGCAGTGGTCTCTAAAGGTGGGGCTAACAGACCCATAAACCTCATAGATGCTTTGGGATTTTCTGTCTTGGCAGAAGGCAAAGGTACTTGAAGAGCATAGACTGTGCTTACTTGAAGACTTCTCAAACAAATGGACTGCTGTTGCCTTCTTCCTTGAGGAGTAGATAGGTAGACCATCTTTTTGTGACTTCACATGTTTTCTTCTATGATTAAAGACCCTGAAGTGTAGCAATTTCCAAGTGCAAAGAGAAAAACAAAAAATCTTTCTGCATCAAAGTGAAACTCATTTTTTTGGAAATGGACGTTCTCGTCTAAGGGGAGCAGAACAGAAGAGTAAAACCAATTGTCCAGTTTCACTTTGCACCTTGGAGCTTTGGGTGTTTGTCTGGTGGGCTAAGAAGCAGCTCAGAGTTCAACAGATTTTGATGAGACTGATTCAGCCACAGCTTCTAAGGCCCTGTCATTTCGCAGCCTGTGAGAAGCTGAACTGGCAAGAAATCGAGGTGTGAAGAGTCAACAAAATTGACACTGCTCCTCAAAACTTTTCTGTTTTGACAACCCTTCATTTTTCCAAAAGACAATGTTCCATCAGAAAATTCACAAGAATGTTTTGGGGAAGGGGAGGAGGGAGAAGATGTTTACTCTTTTCCTTCTGCCTACAAAAGCAATGGGCCAGAAAGATGTTCTCATTGTGTGAGCAGGACTGAGTCATGGAGGACTGGATCAAAAAAAATTATTTTAAAAGGGAGCAGTGGAGGTTGTCAGGGGGGTGTGCTGTGCAGATGTGATTTGTCTGTTACATATGGGCTGCCTGTTTCAGTGTCAAGATGGAGCAGAGGCTTATTTTTTATTTTGGATGTCCAGCCCATGGTAGGACAGAGCCTGTGCTGCCAGGAGGCTCAGGGCAGGCTGTGCTGCAAGTCAGTACTGGTGGCCAAGCTCTGCCAGCACCCAGCTGAACACCTGCCGAGCCTCAAGGAGAGCATCCCACTCCTAGTCCTAGTGCAAGTGGGCTTAGGATGAAAACTACCAGATACAATCCTGGTTGTGGCAGTAATTTATTTGCTGCATGCAAATTTGTGAATTACATTTAGAGATAAGGATTTTTTAAAACTATATGGGAACGGTTTTCTTTAATGAATTGAGGAGTTTAGAGGCCCAGTGATTTAAGAGTTACAGTTGTAAGCCGTACAACGTAATGCACTGGGCTCTAACTCAATTCAGCAAGTTAATGTTGCTGTCGATAAGGTGATACAAATAGGAGGGACAATACCATCATTTAGTCCAGTTCCTTGATCCAAACAGGGCAGTGTCATCTCAACTCAAAAAGAACCAGCAACTTCATGCAGCAACTCTTTAAATAAGGTACATATTCAGAATTCTTGACACATGCTGAGGCTGAAATTGAATGTGAAATTTTACCAAACTGTCATTTCTGTGTGCATTTAATTTTCTATAATATTAACCACAGAATTTATACAGTTGTGAGTACAAAATTATCCATGATACTAAAGCCAGCAACAAACAGTATGATGCACAGGAAAATAGTGCCACTACTAAACACTTACCTGAAGTATTGAAAATGTTTTGTTACACCGGACAAATGCCCTGTTTCTTACATGAGTTTGAAAATCTCACAATCAACTTCCTTTTTCCTTTTAGCTTAAATTTTCAGGAACTTTAGGTTATTACAGCTGCATTGTAACAAAGCAGATTATGAACTAGGCATGGAACCAAACTTAATCTGCAAAAGCATATGGTTATTATGGGGTTCATGCATAGTGAGTGTGAAAGAGAAGTGAATTTCAGCCAGCATGTGTTTATCAAGCATTTTCATTGCCAGCTATTTGAAATTCATTTTTTGCCATTTGGAAATGTTAACATTGTAATTCTTATGTTTTTCCAGACACAAAGAGCAAACAGACACTTCTTCTGTGATTTAGGTTTATTTGATTAAGAGAATAACAAACCAAGCAAAAAAGTCACCTTGAAAGAATGCCCTGATGTGGTTTTCTTCTGACATTCTGCACTGCAGTTTGCTCTGCTCCACAAATACAGGTTGTCTAGAAATGAGAAGGGGCAGTGCACAGGAAAATGACTTTTCCCACTGTGCTACCACCTGCCATCATTAACTGAAGGACAACAGGCAAAACGAAGATTGGGTGAGCATCACTGACTGGTTTTCCCACTAGTTTAGAGAATTAAGCCCAGGATGCGCTGCCTGCAGCTGTGGCCACATGGAAATTCATAAAGGACAGCCCTGAGAAAGGATTAGCAGGTAGGGAGACCAACGGAGGATGCTGTGGCAGTGACTTTGGAGGAGTGAGGTGGCTGATCAGAGGGACTCATAAATTCAGTGGTGCTTCTGGGGTTCCCTCTGAGCAGGAAAGGGGTTCGCCTTGAAGCAGTGGGGACCACACACCAAGCATGGGCAGGCAGTGCCAGGCAAGGCTGTGTCTCCTGCAAGGGCGACTGCCCTCTTAACTGGGCAAAAATAAAGTGGGGTTTGTAGCACATTGGATTTACCACACAGACCCAGGTTTCTTTTACAATAAAAATAGCTTTTAATGTTCTCTTCATACCTCATTTGTAAAAGATTACTTGCTGCAAAAAACCTCACAAGGGTAGCGTAGCAGAAGTGTTCTGCTTATTTACATAACAAAACATTGTTAGTTTTCATATTTTCAACTGGAAACATGTGATACACCTAATTCCCCTTATCATATACCACATTAATACTTTGGTTTTCTAAATACTGTTTATACTGAAGCTTTTTCTGTAAAGTGCATCATATAATTGCAATTATTATGCAAATTATTGACAGAAATTGCTGGATTTTATGCTTTGTTTTTAAATCACAATTCCTTAAACTTCCAACTGCAGCCACTAGGGTCTTTTTGTTTTGTGGAGATGAGCAGTAGGGTGCAACTTCCAGCACTGACAGTATTTTCTGGGATATGGTTCAAATTGAAGATGGAGTTGATTCAGCTGGGAGAGGACAGCAGTGTGGGCTGCATGATGGAAGTGCTGTTGCTGTGGGGATGAAAGCCCCTCACAGGGTACTGGAAGGGTTTAACACATCTCTCCTTTGCTTAGGAAGGTGGCTTAGAAGGAGCTGTCCCCAGACTGAGCCAGGGGCACTGATATCATACATCTATGTCTGAAAATTTAAGATCCACACGCATCCTTTTCTAATAAAAATATGAAATTGTTTAGTGTCTGGATGGCAATTTAGCCAGAAGCAGAAATGCAAGGTGAATAGGAGTGTCTGCCTGCAAAGTGTCCTTGGTGGTGCTTGGAGTATTCCTCCTCCTGTTTCTCAAATTTCCATTCAGTTACACATGAGCTTTTGTATTTTTTTTTCCCTTAAAAAAAGAAGACCACTCAAAATAGAAATAGCAGTGAAAGCAAAGAGGTCTGTGGAAAAAGTTTGCTGGCTTGTGTCTGTTTAGATTTATTTTTAGATCTGTAAAGTGTTTCTCAACTTTCTGCCTCGTGTCAATGTCAGCAAGCCTCTGTGACGTACCCCAGCTTCAGTTCCTGTTATTAGCATTGAGATAGGAGTATCAGGAAGAATTTGGGTAGCAACACCCTGTTGTGTGATAGTGTCATTTCAGAAGTCTGAGGGAGTCAGAGATCTTGCAAATACATCACTTATTAGTCTTACAAAACTATTTCTATGTGCCATGCAGATTAATGCTAATGCTTGTGCAATGAGAGAACTAAATCTCTAAGACCACATATTCAGCTTCTAAGATGTCTGCATCTTATTATGTCTTGCCTTACTATGTCAACTCCAAGGGCTTCACCAGGTCTGCACTGAAGTAATAAGAAAACAGGAGAGGATTCTGGAGGTGATAAAATTACACTCCCAGTGATTGCAGGCTCCCATCACTGCTTCCTGAGAGCTCAGCAAGCTCTTGGTACCGCTGTGCCTGTAGGGAAGTTGTTACTCATTGAAACTCATTCCACTGGTTAAAAACCTTCTGTTGACATCCAATTTTCAGTTTATTCAGGGAAAGCTCACACTGCTTTATTCTTGTGCCAGCATCTTCTATTTTCACACAAAGAGATCTTTCCCCTTCCTGGCATTTATCACTGTAATGTATTTATAGACACTAACGGGCTTCTATCCATTTTCAGCTTTCATTTGTTAGCAGAAGTAAGTCAAGCCTCACGAGTCCCTTTCATTTGAGCAACATTATAGGCAGCACTGCAGTCAAAGCTGTTTAATGTTGTGTATTCTTCCCTCAAGCATTACCTGCGTGCTTTAATGAAGTAGGTGATGATATCTCTTTGTTGCTTTCACAGATGCCACTGTGGGAGCTGGTTGTCATCTTACATTCAGATTGTATGTCCATGTACTTCTCAGTCACTTCTACCCTGATTGTTTATATCCCAGTTGTAGGTTTGGGGATTTCTTATTAGGCCATTATGATTTTTAATGATACCAAATTTCATTCTGTTTCTATTACCCTAATTGTTTCTGGCTAACCTTCTAATCTGTCACTGATACAGCCTAAATTTGTGTCACTGGCAAATTTCATTAGTATACCTTTTGTGGTAAGGTCATTGAAAATATTAAATAAGATTTCAGCATGGCTTATTATTATCTTCTATTTATGCATTTCCCTGACTCTGTTACAATTGGTGTTTCAGTCTTCACCTTCTTCATCTCAGCTAATGAACTCCCATCTCGTGCTCTGCTGAGCTCCATATAGTCTAGATCTTTCTTTAGGTTAGAAAATCAGTTATCAAAGAATCCTAGAGTAACCCAAACTAATCTGAAATGGCCTGTCATTTCTTGTCCAATCCACTCAGAATTTGGGGCTGGAAATAACTTAATTCTGCCTTGTTTCGTTTTCTCAATGTGATACATCCATTTGAGGTTTTTTCCATACAGCTCCTGGTGATTTCTATACCCGTGTTCCTCAGCCCATCTGTTTTGATTCCTGTGTTCTTTTCCATTTAGGCAATGCTGTATTTTCTTTTCTATCTACAGTGAGTGATATTTGAGTTTTTTGCTTAGCTAAATACCAAAGTCTTCTTGTGGCAAATAGTGGGGTATAGTCAGTACATTGAATTTCATAGTCCAGGGTGATGCTGCTTCACAGTCCTTGGGATGTGACTGTGGTTAACAGGTGGGGCAGTACAACTCCATGTCCCAGATGTGAGCAGAAGATGATGATAACAGGTAATGGCAAAAGCAGCTCTGCACAAATGGTACAGAGTTCTTAATTTTTGGATGAAGATCAGAGTTGAGTTCAGCCAGAGTCAAATACCCTGTTAGAGGGGTGAAGACAAGATACACCATTCACTGTGATTTATGGCAAACAGGATGTCAGGCAGGGTAACATCCAGCCTTCTCTCCTGCTTCAGCCATGCTGGCCGTGGGCCTTTTGCCTGTTATGGCTGTGGGTTCAGAGTAGGAAGCTTCAGTTACCATAACCCTCAGCATAAAGAGTAAACACTCTCAGTAGCCAGTCAGGACAAGATCTGGAAGAAGAATAAAATGAGAAAAAAAAAAAAAAAAGAAAAGGTAGAATTTCATCCTTCTTTCCCTGAAAAAAAAATAAAGAAACAATTTAAAAAAAAAAAAAAAAAAAAAAAAAAAATGGGGAGGGAGGGATTAGGGAAATAGGTGTAAGTTTATCTACTAACAGTGAGACTTCAGGAAGGAATCTTCACTAGTAGATGCCTCCTGCCTTTTCAAAGTATCTGCTAAAAGAGATGAACATCGTCTCTGGTAGACCTGAGTGGTGAGCTCTGGAACAAGCCCTCATTTCAGCAGAGTGTACCCAGTCCTGGAGTGCCTGCACAGATCAGTTTTTTGCTCTGCCTTCCAGATTTGTTCTAGAACCTTCAACAGCTTTTTTAGTCAATTTTCCCCACCTTTAATTGTTACTTTTTCTGTGCAGTGGTGATGTGCCTTGAAGCCCTCAGTATAAAGCAGTGAAAAATGAAAAGATTGATATGGAGTACATCACAGTCTTCATCATCATGGCCACAGCAAGTTTTACAGCATTATAGAAGTAAGGAGAGATCTCAGTGAGTCCCTTACAAAAATTTGTATTTTTGTATTTTACAGAAATTTGTATGCAATACTCTGTCACTAGTGATTTTGAAGAAGGCTGTTTCACCTGGAATGAATTTTTCTCAATGGCTTTGATCTCTAAAATATTAAATGATTGTATTTAAAATTTTTATTTTGGACTGTCATTGATACATTACTATTTGCTCAAAAAAGAATGGTTTAATAGTTGTTACAGAACAATCATTTATATTCTTACCTTAACAGTCATCACAGTTCTCATTTAAATTCTTGTTTTCATGGATTTGTCATTTGGCTGTAAAATGTTTCAGACTGAAGCTTGGCATGAGAACTTAAACTGAATAAATGCAATTCATAGCTATCTGGGGTTTTGTGGGGGGTTGGTAGTTTGTTTAGTTTGGGGATTTTTTTAAGTTCAGAATTTCCATATAATTTTAAGGTTGGGAGGGGTTTGTCCCTAATATGAATTATTTAAATACTGAGTATTTCAAACGTCAGATGCATTTTTGTAACAGCTGCATGATGCATTATTAGCTTTTCAGAACATATTACATGCATTAATCTCACAAAACATGGGACCAAAATATTCTGGGATCAGTTTTGTATGATGTTAAGCTGTCTTTGCTTGGGTTTTGTGACAAAAAGCTGTTGTGAAGCTGACAGTCATAGGAAGCTGTTTTTAGCTGCTCAAGAGTCTTCAGTTGGCAGGGACATCAAGGAAGCTTGCACACCAACTTCATAACTCCAGCACTGTGGCTGGGACAAGGCTTTGTGCTGCTAAACTTGCATTTCTGTAGATAGGTGCAGCCATGAGCCAGGGTCAGCCTCTCAGTCCAGTCACAGCACTCCTGAGAAGCAATTTAAAAATCCGTCAGTGTGCAAAGGCAGTTTAAAACAGGCAATTATTTACCTCCTTCCTTCTTTCTTTCCGTCTTGCTCAGATTTATATCATGTTTTGTAACAGAAACAGAAGATAGGAAACAATATCTCAAGCGCAGATTATTGTTTGCAAATTATAGATGGATTATAGATGTTAAAGTTTATACATGTAAGTTAAAAAACAAACAATCAAACAAACAAAACAAAAACAAAAGAACCCCAAACCACCAAAACTTTGTTCCTGACAAATTATTTCTAAGGACACCCTTTATTCTTGGCATAATATCAATGAAACATTCTTGCCATGAAAGGCCACAGTCATGACCCCAGCTCCAGGACTGACAGGATCAGTCACAGCAGTGCATTCACAGGCCCTTGTGGCAGGTGTGATGAGCAGCACTTGAGCTATTTGCAGACCAAACACAGCGCAGGGACAGCAGTCTGTCTCCTTCTCTTTTTTGTCCTTGGGTTAGTGCAGTATTAGAGCAAAGGAAATGTTGGTTTTGTCTGTAGCTGTAGAGATAATTGTAAGTCTAAATTATGTATGTTAATGCTTCACGTATTTAAGTAGTTATGAATATGAATTAGCCCAGCCAGTGAATATTAATGGTTATAAATATCTTGTGTTCTTCAGCATTGTTTATCAACAGGTATTCCAAAGTTCATTGCAGTTTTAACCTTATGATTTATACAAACTCTGCAAGATGCACAGAATTCACTCTGCAACAGATCACAGGCAAAATGAAGCAGTAAATGAAGTTTAGCAATTAATATATTCAAGCATAGTAACAAGGTCAGCTGAAAGGCATAGGCTTTAGCAAGAAGAGTTGCCAGCATTAGAATTCAGCACCTCTGGACTACCATCTTTTTGTGGCAAGTTGGCAGTCATGATCATACTCTGAGTTTAACAGCTACAACCAGTCTACCAAGGTTGGTTTCCAGTGCCAGGGAAGCAAAGCTTCCTAACTGCAGTAACGCACCTGGGACTCAGGGATGAACTGGCCCTGCCACTCTCTCAGGTTTTGGTCAGCTTTGTATCACTGGTGGTCTTTTGAGGCTGTGCTCTGTCTGCTGACCTGCAAGACCAAATGTAACATGTGATATGCAATTTAACTGCTCTGCAGGAGCTGTGCAAGAGAGCTGAAAAGAGTCCCCCATTGCTTTATCAGTACAGTTTGTACTTGTGCTGCTCTTAGAGCTCTACCACCCAAGTACAGACCCACTTCTCTTATAAGTTCTGACAAGATCACAGCTGGAGACAGTATGGCTGTAGGCATTATGCATTTTCACGCGCTCTGAGCACTGTTTCAGGATGAAAATGATTAAAAATTTTGACATATTGAGGAAAAAATGAGAAAGTCACATGGGCAGCAATTTCAAAATACAAAATAATAAAAAAATTATGAAGTTGTGGACTGTAATTGAAAAATACAAAACATTAAAAAATACTATTAGTAGTGAGTGTAAAGTATTTTGTTCCATCTACACCTTGATCTTTTAAACTATTTTATTAAATATAGCAGTTGTGCTTCTATTTGAAGTGTCACAATTATTCTGCATTTTTGCCAAGCTTTTTCAATTGGGAAATTATCAAAAATGTATTCTCAGATTGGTTCAAACATTCTATAACAGGAGATACATAATGGGTCAGGAGATAAACTGTGTTTGTTAATAATGATTAATAATATCCTTAGTATTTTTCTTTAGTAAATCCCAAGTTTAGATGCAGGCTTAAATTAAATAAAGAGCATGTCAGGATAAAGAGACAAGTAAAAAGGTATAATGCACAACAACAATAGAACAACTCAATAGAGCTGCAGAACACATTGCATTGTTCCAGGGTCATGGTTCATTTGTATGGGTATTGGGCTGGGTAAGAGAGACCATGTTCCCTGTGCTTGTGGTGATCTCAAAAGCAGAAATGGAAGGAAACGTGAGCCAAACACATGTAAAGAGGCTGGATACAAACCAGGTTGGGTTTGCATGTCATTTATCATATTTCCATAGATCTAATAAGGCATTCCAAGACATTCTGGGCTAAATAAATCCATTTGGCACTCGACTGCATAGACCTGCTGGCTCTGGTCGCAGGACTTGGCTCTGGTCTCAGGACTTAGCTCTGGATTTTCTGAAGTACATCCTTTTTCTTTAGTGATTTCTTGGCTAGCTCTTCCATCAGCTGTAAGCAGCAAGTGGCAAGTAGCCTTGTGTCACATGGACCATGTAGTGGTTACTGTGGTATTACAGGAAATAGGGGTTTGGGAGGCTGATG
This sequence comes from Hafferia zeledoni, assembly GCA_035583235.1. Taxonomy (NCBI): domain Eukaryota; kingdom Metazoa; phylum Chordata; class Aves; order Passeriformes; family Thamnophilidae; genus Hafferia; species Hafferia zeledoni. The sequence continues at coordinate 16,357,626 of JAWWEV010000011.1, forward strand.
GTTACAGCTAGGGAAGACAAAGCAGGTAATTTTGCTTTAAAATCAGAGGAAAAGGAAATTTCTGAAGACATGTTGATATTTCAAGGTTCAGATGTGAAGTGTGGTTATTGCACATTAAATATAATGTTATCCATAGAGCTGGGACTCAGAGACTCTAAAATGGAGTATTACAAGATTTTGTGTAGGAACAAATAAGATAGTAAATTAGAGGCAACTGGCAGAATTCAGCTAATTAGGATTTATGATGGTATAGAAATACTTTGTGCTACTAAGAAATGTCAGACTACCCCATGTTAAATACAGACTGTATATTTAGTTGTGGTCCAGTATTTTGCCCCACTAGTTTCTCCTTGGTGAAGAGTTGTCAGTCTGTGCTATTATGGATTTCTCTGTATTCCTGGAACCTCAGCTGATGTTCTTTTATTATCTCACATACTGCTCAGTCTGACCACGTTAAACCCATAGTAAATTTCAAAATTTACATAGGTGTTTTTCTTACCCTAAAGTTATTTTTCATTATTAAATTAAACAATTTATTATCACCCTTGCTCTTTTCCTAGAAATAAAGCACTACAGTCTTTTGCTTTGGTGCTGGAGGCTAATTCTCCTGCAGCCAGGGAATATAAAGAAACGGAAATCGTGAAATGTGGTTTTCAAGTGAACTGGATGCTTTCCAGGTTTCTTTAATACAGCTGAAGTGAAGACTCTGTAGGACAGCACTGAGTGTCTCGACAAGAGAATTCTAATGGAGCCTGAGATTGTGAGCTTTCTGTTCAGGCAGAACAGAGCAACTTTTCAAAGGTTGTCAAGGATGAAATTTAATTGGGTGCTGCAAGAGACCAGGAAATAATCATTCAATCTGCCTGACATACAACTCCTAGAGATATAAGGGCATTAAAAAACAGATGACATGCATATAATCACAGAGCACTGAGAAAACTTGTATGGGGTCTAGACCAAGAAGAAAATCGAGATATTGTAATATTTTCTGCCTATGTGGTTCTAGAGGTCTTGAATGTGAATGATGCTGCAGTGTGAGTCAGAAAAGTGAAACCAAAAAACTTAAATGCCCAAATGTCACAAGACAGCCAGAGGACCATGCTTGGACATACAAAAACCAGTGAGAAGCTACTGTGTTTCCAGAAAGCTAATATTTACCCCATGGTATTCAGTATCAAATAAACAAATGACGCTGGTACTGCAAGATTTAATGAATGGAAATATAGAACACTGCTACCATTTTTACAGAAGCAGATAAAGTTTATCTTTTGTCATTATAAACATATGTAAGATTTTCTTACCCCCCCAAAAAAACCAAAATAACCAGAATGAAAAAAGCAAGAATACAGACCTGTTTCCCAACATCAGATGGAATTTTCTCATCTGTGAAAAATTCAACCACCAAATTCTTTTTCCTTACTTACTGCTCCAGCTGATTTCCTCCCACACATCATCAAATCCATTTATAGATTGCATTAGCCCAGCATCTCTTTCTTTAATGTCAGACTCTTTTCTGAACTAAATAAATACAAATGAATATTAATACTTTCTTCTTTTGTTTGACTCTTCTAACATAGCACTACAGCAAATGCAAATTTTGTTCACTGTAATTGTGTTCCTTTGGAAGGTAAAGGGCAACATTTTTTCATAGACTTTAATAACAGTAATTTGGAAACAGTTTAGGTAGGGTAAGTTTCTTGGTGTACATGTATATCTGCAAATACAAGATGATGCTAAACAAAAACTCATACCAAAATATGCCCAAAATTGTGGTTCTTTTATACACTGGATGTTAAATCTACAAGGAATTCTGTGGAGGGATAACTGGATGGCATCCTAACTCTATTCCCGTACTGGAAACCAAAAGAAAATCCTTAGATAACACTATGTAATGCAATCCCTTAAAGCAGTCTTTTTTCATAGCAATATGCAAAATATTTCAATGCATCACAGACATAATTTTGCCTTAGTTAAGACAGAAAAGAAAATCCATCAAATGAGTCAATCACTCCCAGCAAGAAAAGCATCTTATTTACAGTTGTATTCTGTGTTGTTCAGTAATGTTTTCTTCTTTTCTTTACAAATTAAAGGATCCCCTTGCTAATTTATGTAGCATTTTTGGTATAATGTAGTTTCAAATATGAAGATAGGTTTTGTTATTTGTCTTTTTGTAAGAGCAGAAGTGAAATAAAGTTGCTGTGCTCTGAGATATAATTTTGTTCAGCCTTCCCAGTGGATTTAAACCTGAGTTAGTAGGTCACCTAAAGTCCTGGGGAGAAGAAAAGGGCATATTGTAGCTCAGTCATGGAGAATGGGATTTCCTACATTTTGTGGTTCGTACTTTTCCGTATTTTTGATCAAAGGAAGAAAACATTGCTGGACTAAATTGTCCTCCACTTTTCTCCCTGCTTCCATCCGTGAGGAAACGCTTGTGTGTTTTACTTTGGCCTGGTTTATGCCATGCCACTTTGGAGTCCTGTGCCTCTGCCATCTCCTTTGCAATTCTGCTAGAGAATCTTCTGTTCTGTTTTGTGTAACCAGGTATTTCATTCCTGTGCTTCAAGCTTAGTATGACTGGTTGCAGTCTGATTTATTCTTTAATGCTTGTCTATCCCGAAGTGATGTATTAAAATTAACTTAATGATGGGAAAATTCTGCCCATATATGTAAAGAGTTTACATTAGAATCAGTTCTCAACTATTAACAATAATGTGAATTTGGAAAGGTTATACTGATTCTGTGAAGACTTTTCTGTTTAGGGTGGTTTTAAGTGTCAGGTGGCATTTGTCATAGGTTGATGCCCCAGGTCAGGAGTACACTTCATTTAGTTTAAATTAATTTCACTTTGGTTAGGCTTAAATTAATTAGAGGCAGCATTAAGCAGCAGATATCCATCAACTCCATAAACAACTGCAAGTGCTGAACATTCAGTCCACAGCTCTACCAGCAGATCAGATCACGTGGCACATTAATCCACATCAGCAGGAAGTGTAGAGGCTTAAATCAGGATCTGCACGGATCTAGAACAGGTTTTGGGTTTTGTTGTGGGTTTTTTTGGTTTTGCCTTTTTTTCCCCCTTGCCTCAAAATACATAATTGCTGAATTTATACTGAATGGCAAGCTATTCTGTCTTCACTAGGTATGTGTATATAGCTAAAAAAAAAAAAAAAAAAAAAGAATTTGATTCAGTTCTTTTATTTGTTCTTGGATCCAGCTTGGAGGTCATAATACTGGCTCAAAATAAGAGATTTTTTTTTTTTTTAAATAACCACATTTGTGGGCTCCACAGAGTGCATATTGAGTGACGTATTTGGCAGGTTTGAGGTTAGTCTTGTTCAGGAAAGCTGAATGCTGTTTTACACTATTAGATTACTTTAAAAGCATCCTTCCAAGAGAACATGTAGCAAGATCATTCAGTTATCCTGCTTAAAAACATTTGCAGATGTCATTTAAAATTTGTACACAAAAGCCATTCTTTTGTTACCATTTCTGAAGTTGATATTTTCCTTCTCTTCATATGTGTGTGTGTTCACAGAAAGCCGAAGATACAACCAGACTGTGTTCTCCCAGTTGGGTTGGAGTCAAAGCAGAGACCTCCCTTCAGGGCAGCACCATGGTGGGGTGGGGTGGGGTCAGAGCAGGAGCCTGGGGGTGTCTGATGTGCCCCAGGAAGCTCAGTTACCCTTGGCCCTGGATTGTTGCTGTTGTTGCTGCCTGATTTCTCCTGCCTGTCCCTGTCTCCTGATGGAGCATGTTGGTCCCCTCACATGATGTCTGTGACCACTGAGCTGATTTCAAGAATATCTGTGTGTAAAAGATACGTACGCTATAGCTGCTTCACTAAGAAAACTAAAATCAAAAAAGCTATAAATACTTTTAAAATAAGAAAATAATTCTTTCCACCATGTGAGAAACTGATACAATTCTTCGCCCTTTCTAAGCATACATTTTAGTTATGGAATCACAATGAAAATGGGCAACTAACCCTTGCTACAGACCATGATTCATTAAAAAACCCAACTTGCCTTGAATATAGGATACAGCCATCTGCACTCAAATGTATAAACCCTTCCTCTCCCTTTAGAGGGAGTTAGTCCTAGCCTTAGATACAGACCACGCATAAAGTTGTTTTTACTTAGGATAACAAATTATTCCAGCACTCTGTCTCTCATATTTGAAACAGGTATCAAACAATTCCTTTTGTTTCTGCCTGCTCATTGCAAAGTGGCAAGTTCCACCAAAGAGGTATCACTGTATTCCAGGGATGAAGTAGCTTTCCTCTTACGTAATTCAAGATACAGCAAATCATCCATTTGGCTCAGAGAATTTATGCTTGTTTCCTTTAGATTTGATTAAAGACTCAGACATGAGTAGAAATTTTAAGAATCTTTGTGTAAATAGTAATGAAGAGCCCTGATTATTCACATATCAGGGTCTTGCCAGAGCTCTGGTTTGGAGCAGGCAGGAATCTCAGTGTTAGAATTTTCCTTCTGAAGATTTGAGAACAGTTGAGGCTTCTTCAGTACCTACCATCTGGAAGCATACAGCACTTTTACTTTTGTGAGTCTAAATTTAGAAACAGTAGATTTCAGTGAAATATATAAATGACCAAGGCTGGGAGCTTTCCACCTTTTCAGATTATCTGAGCATTCAAGTACAGAATGGTCAACTTAGTCACCATTTTTGAAAATGTAAGTTGTGCTGTACATAATTTGTTGTAATATTAGTTTTTAATGCATTGTACTTTAATTCATAGGGGTTGTTAACTGTGCTGTCAGATTTTTAAGAAGTAAATCAGCTTAGCATAAAATCTTTCTCCCAGAAATAACTTTCAGTGCGCTGCTGTCCTGCATTTTAATTCTAAAATGAATTTGTTAAAAAGGAAAAAGAGCACTGAGTAGACACATTTCATTAAGTGTCCAATTATATTCATAGCTGGAGCTGTGGTGTTTCTTCCTTGACCTTTTAATAGACAGGCTGATCTCCCAATAATTATAATCACTTGTTAAACTGACCTGGTAGTGCAATACTAGCCCATAAAGGGTTGTTTAAACTCAAGATTCAGGTAGCTCTTTCTAATTCTAGGCACCTCTTTTGTTAAGGCTAATTGAATCACAGAGGTTATTCCACTGTCCTCTGAGAGGGAGCATTCTTGCCTTACTATTCACACAAAATCTTGTCAAACAATAATGCAGACACATTTCTAGCTGAACTGCCATTTTACTAATTTGTAACAAATGTCACTAAGTTTAAGGGCTGAAATCATGTGATAATTAACCAAAACCCCTTAAAACATGAGTCTTAGAATTGTTTTGGAATACTCCTTATTCCCTCTATGAAAGTTTTTCAGACTATACTAAGTCAAACAGTCATAAACTTTGTTTCCTGTATCTTTTTAATACTCCAAATACAATACTCCAATTCAAATTTCTAATCACTTTGGATGACCTGAATCTGTATCTTTCAGCAAATCCGTCATTTTTTGAAGAATTTCCTCAACCCACAATGCAAAGTGAAGCATTAATTCTCTGTAAGCTGAATGAAGACCTGTAGCCACACTTGTACTGAATTGTAGTTAAACATAAATTTAAAAAAGACTTATTTTGAAAGACTAAGAAGCTGCACTGAGTTAAATGAGGTCTTGCTTCTGTGTATGAGCACCTTCCATACCTGCAAAATGAGGGAAAACAGGCACATGTGCAGAAGCTGGTGTTCCCTCAGGGAATGGTGAAATGAGCATCCTGTTTGAGGGAGGATGTGGTTTGCAGGTGGCAAAGAGGAACTGGAGATCTGCCAGCGTGAATACCAGTATGGCATTCAAGTTAATTCCATCGGCCTCCCAGCCAACTCAAAGCAGCACATGCTGCATGCTAATAAACATCATATGGCTTTTCAGTCTGTGGTGGGAAGGGCCAAACCTGCAAATTTCTTTTGTATCAGAAAGATGATTTGACTAACAAGATTTAGTGTCAAGGTAGAGTATGGACAAAGGAAAAATTTTCAGACTCGTGGCAGTGTCAGAAGTTAAAGTTTGCGCTGGATGGGGGTGAAGTGGCTAATATGCATTTGTCAAGAGGAGATTCAGGCTGATGGAAACGTCAGCATAAGGCCCCTGGAATGTGTAGATGCATCTTCTGCCATGTGTTCAGACAGCTGGCAACAGAGTAGTAGTGAAATGCAGGAAAAGGTTAAAATAGCTTATCAGAAAGATGCTGTCTGTATGAGGTGTCTTGGTTTGTGAAATTTTATTTCCTTTCTTGTTTCAATGCACAGCAGCCTCTAGGTCCCATGAAATTCCTAAATTAAGGTTATAAAATACATCATTTTACTGTACTATCATGTCTGTCAGCTTAACTTGGTAATGTCAGTGAGGAGCCATAGAAGGAGATGTGTGTCTAGAGAGGTTTGATTCTGTTTGTCAATAAGTCTTTTCCTTTTATGGATTTTAATTGTCTGATTACAATGTGTTGGTTAGCTAGATACTTGGAAATGTCTTAAATGTTTGCCAGAAGTGTTATGAATGGGATTCAGTGTCATAAATGACTGGTTTATGTCCCTTAAAGAATCATCATCAAAGGTATTAGCAAAAGCCAGTTTAATATAAATTTGTGAAAGTGCAACTTAACGAAGTTTGATGGCACAGTTCACTCTATTACTTACTACACAGATGTATGCAAACGAAATTCAGATTAGAATCTGTTTAGAATTATTTGCACAGAGACAGGGGATGTGAAAGGGTGAGGATGCAGAGGGGTAGGGATACAAAATGGTAAGGATGCAAAGGGAGACCCTCCCGTTGAGTCACGAGGTTCAGAATAGACCCCCTTGCTTTCTGTGCTCCTGATGGAGCCTAAGTGAGTCTGAGCCCAAACTTAGTTTCTAGTTGGTCAACAGTTCATGTCTAAAGGGTTTAACAGCCCTTAATCAATGACTAATATAGCAGTTGTGAAATGATTCAGTGAGATTTGCTATAAGCAGAGCAGTAACTATAGATCTGAGATGGTAATATTCACACTATGCTTACTATGAGGCATTTAAATCAATTCATACATGTGCAGACACAAGCACACAGATGTATATGTGCATATATATATATGTACTAATGTACCTTTTAAAATTCACCTCAAATTCAGTGAAATAGTCATGTTGGATGCCTTGGCATTTCTCAAAAGTCAAGGGTTGAGCCTGAAGTAACATTGGGGTAACCCAGAGGCCAGGGCTCCATTGGGAGCTTTTGGCAGGGCCTCTCTGAGTGTTGCAAATGTGAAGCTCGTGAGCTGTGAGAGCCTTCCCACTCAAAGGGAGATGCTGCCACAGCCCAGGACAGCTCAAAGGGCTCATCTGGCACTGCTGTGTATTGGGTTGCAGGATGATTGACATTAGTCATCAGTCAATGTCCATCCTGGCCATAACCAAATACAGTAATTACTGATACGTTGCAAAAGTTCAGTAACTATAGTATTGTTTCCTTTGAGCTGTGATTCAGGTAAGTAATGTTCCAAGGCTATCCAGGGATGACTGACTCTCTTGTTCCCTTTGCTGTTTGGGCAACAGAAGTCCTGGTGCAGACAGTGTTTCTGATTAGCTCAAGGGGATCTTAACTGGCCAGTAGCCATTAATGAAGGCCAAGGCCTGATGAGAATTCCTGAGTCACAGAGCGGAGGGGGACGCACCACCTCACCCACTTAGAGAAGAAAGGGCACAAAACAAGTATTCAAGATATAATCATCACAAGTCTCCATTACCAATCTTTCTCAATTTTTTAGCCTGCATAGCTGTCATCATGTCTAATCCAGGTGAAGCAGGCAAAGTACAGGAAATTAAAGTAGAATCTTATTGTTGGAGGGAATATGTCAATGTAGATTGTAAATGATGTAGATACAAAAACAAGGGGACAATGGTAGTAACGTATCAGTCCTTTTGCAGGACCTCATCTGACAGCTTTTAATCAGAGGAAACCCTGCTCTGGCTTCTTAGGCAGCCTAAATTAAATTGTCTAAACTAGGGTGAACAGAAGGGACTTGTACCAGCTGAGATCTTGTCCCACACATTTGAGAGTTCATACTCAATTTCGTAGCTTGTCAGAAATCCTTCATTGTTTGTTTTTTTTTTTCTGTAAGAACATTCTGCTGGCTGTATCTGCAGAAAATTAAGCTTGTCTAAGGTCATCAGCTACTCTTACTACTTTTTAAAAAGGTAAAGATCTTACAGTTGACTGTGCCTTTTACAGGTACACATTTAAGATTCAGTGCGGCTATCGAGTTTGTAACTGTGGAAATACACTTTTGTAGAAAATTTTAGCAAAAATTCAAGACAAAGGAGCACATTTACTTTTAGTATCTTGAGGAAAAAGTGAATCTTTGAGGTCTGAAACAGTACTTGCACAGCACCGGAAGAGCTCTCAGAATTTGGGCAAGTAGGATATGACAGGGTAATAGAAACTACAGGGTGAAGGATCATAAAGCAAACTGTGCTTAGTGCGCAGCCAGGTCAGGGCTGCAGCCGTCCAGATTTGAACATCTTTGGGTAAGTTGTTCAGAAATTACCCATTGTATATAATTGAATAAAACATACTTTCTTTCAGTGAATAACAGTTCTTATACACTGCTTTCTAGGCCTTTGGGAATTATCCTGGAGGAAGGAGACTATACAAAAGCTAAAGCTCTTTATTTCCAGTTTGGAGTAGTTACAAACTGTACTTTCCTCAGACTCTTCTAATGGCAGTAAATCCAGCAGCCACAGCAGAATCAGACTGTTCCAGAGCATATGCCATATGTTTTTCTAGTAACTTTAATACACTGAGGCATGTCAGTCCAGGTAGAAAACTCAGCTTTCTGAAATAAGCCTATTTAGGTCAATGTGTCAAAGAAATTAAATTATTTTCTGTTGCAGTTATTTTTGGTGAAAACCTGCTAACTGAAAAAAATTCAATTTTCTGAGTTGAGTAGCATGTTTATTTGAATCTGAGGTTCCATTTAATGGGGTTTATTTATTTATTTATTAAAAACCAGAACTATGAATGCTGAAAACTATTTTAATTCTGTTTGGTTGAGGAAATAAACACAGCTGTATGGAAATTCAGTGTGGTGGTTCCCACAGCAACTGTAGTCCCATCATAACACACACTATATTCTTATTTTTTCCTCTAAAACTGATAATCTGCCATTGTCTGTAAAAAAATTTGAGTGATTTCACATGTGTAGTGAGAGATATATTTTTGAAGGAACAGAACTATTGAATTTTGAGCTTCAGTAGTCTTTCATTTCTCATCTATAGTTTCCCATTAAGATAGGGTTTTGTACCACTTTATTTCTATAGAACATGACAACAATTCCTTTTACAGGCACTTATTTTTGCAGTATTTCAAATGTGAAGATCAAAGTGATTAATGGATTCCATTTCACCGCAGAAGTACTAAAGAGAATGCTTCCTTCGATGACTTCTGTAATCAGGTTTAATTAAAGCAATTTTTTGTACTTCATGAAATGAGATTCAGATATTTATTTGAATGTAACTGTAGTCATTTAATTAAATCATTAGCAATCACAGAGATGACACTATTAGTTCAAGCTCACTTAGCGTGTATTTTAGCTTGAGGCAAAGCCATGGGCTAAAATCAAGAGGCACCTAATTTTTTTTACATTTCATTAACATAAAATCTTGTGAACATAGTGTATATTATTGTTGTCTGAGCTATAGCAAGCTCTAAAAAATTTCAGCAAGACTGGAATCCAATCTACTGGGCCTCGGAGCTCCTCAGAAGAGAGAGCTCCCAATACGCACAGTGTTCATTGCTGAATCAGACGATGGGAATGGGGAATACTAAGAACAGGCAGCTGCAGCTCCCAAACCTGCTGCTGGTCCCAGCACATCTTCAGGTGATCAGGTATTATGCAGTAGCCAACTCCACAGGAGTTGCCCTCCACCAACTCTCCAGGAGTTGTGAACCTTCCCTCTTAACTGCAGACCCACAGTTTTATAGCGATTCAGTGTTTCTCTGCCTGTATTTTGTTAAACTCAAGGGTTTGGCATTACTACCAGCATGGAAAACTTGAGAGTGAGCATCAGTGTAAAATAGTTACTTTGTCATCTTCCTTTTATTCTTCTGGTATTTGTGCAATGGGGGATAAAAATCTGGAGGTGAATTGGATGCCAATATTACTTCCAATAAGGAGCAGAAATCTTATTTCCATTAGATGGGCAGAAGAGAAAAGAAAAAATCTTTTAGTGAAAGATGCTAGAGACCAAATTGTCTCCAGTAGGGCTTTTCAGGACTGTGTACGGAGAGTGCTGCCTCATGGTGTCTCAGTTCCAAGCCCCAGTGCCAACAAATGCCACGTGCTCCTGCTGGGCAATCAAACAAATGGTTATTAGGGTACAGAAGAGTTCCTAGAGGAGATGTAATTTTTGTATTGCCACAGTCCAGTCCTAATTAGTGTTACAAAATGTGCTGTCTTTGAGGTGGGCAAGCAGATAAAGACATTTCAGAGACAGGGATTGGGGCTCAAAGCCAAATTGCAAAGTATCAGTGTGCTAGGGTGGGAATGACACTAAGAGGGTTTTCCTAGAAGCTGGAAAGCCCCATAGGGAGAAGTAGGATACTTGGCTGTGGAGGTCTTGGACATGAGTGTAATATACTGGCAGTTTGTTCCAGTTCTCTCATTTGCAATTTATGAATAGATGAAAAGAGCAACTAAAACCAAAATAAAAGTGCAATTGCCTTTTACAGTCTTCATTAGCATTCTCCTCTTGAACAGATGGGGCCTCACTGGATATTCTTATTTTAAGTTTTGTTCTGTTCTGGGCCATATTATGTTATTTTAATTATTTACTAGGCTTAAATTTATAAATAAAGTATCTGAATTGTCATGAACAAAAATCTTAGACCTTGGAGTAAAGCATCTTCTTCATGTCAACTTAAAATTCACCTGAAATGTACATTGTTTCTGAAACCAAGGCCCTGTCTAGAAAAATACTCACTGTGGTTTAGAGACCACATCTGCTGAGACCACCACCCCTGTTTGTGTAATAGCTTAAAATTCAGCTCCTTTTTCAAAGTGGTTGCTGAGCTTTACAGACATAGAACATGTCTGTAAACTCTGCACCAACTTAACTCTCTTCGGGTGCATGTCCTGCTGCTTTTTATACTTTTCTGTTTGATCTATAAGAAGGAGGAAAACTCAAGGATTGATGAGAGATCGGTCAGCAGTAAATTTAAACTTGTTTGTGTTGTCATACCAGGTGTAACTTCTAAATAAACACTTTAAAAAGCAGACAGATTCTGGAAAAGCAAAACTAGAGCAGTATATGTATGTCTGTTAGGTTTTATATATTATTTATTTTGCATCTCTCTTTGAAGGTAACTGTTGCAGTGATGACCTCAGTGGGAGAAACTTTGTGCCAGTACCTGGGTAAAAGCTATCTATGGTTGAAAGACTACAGCATCTACTTTTTGTTTTGCTTAGAGGCATTTGTGATTTATTTCAGTGTTCTGCAGTTCAAAGAATCTAATGTAATATTTAAATCCGTGTTCTCTTCATGCTTGGTTTGAAGTATAAATTTGTACAGAGGCCTTAGGTTCACAAGCAGAAAACAACAAGGAATCCAAGATATCCTTTGGCCATCCAAGGACTGGTCTTTTGGATCTTTGAACTGTCTGGTTCTTGAGGGAGAACTTCCTCCAGGCGAGCTCAGCACCAGTTTAGATTACACTGATCCTGCATGAGGCAGAGAAGGGATTTGGTGCCAGACATTCTGTTTACCTTTTTGAACCTGGAGACAGCTTGTTGCAGTGTGTTCTAGTTCAGTGTTCTGTAATTGCACACAAATATGAATATAGATGGAGGAAGTGAAGCTTAATTCATGGCTGCTTTCTTCTTCTATTTCTACAGGCAAAGCAATTCTACTCACAGAGCACATAGGCCAAGGGAAGAAAGCCACAGGTTCAGCTCAGGAAACTTGAACTCCAACTGTGGTAACTTGTTCCATATGTAAGGAAAAGTACTTCTGTGTCTCAGGCTGTACTTTTCCATTATTGAAAATAACTGCAGTGATATTAATGTGCACTGCAAAGCACTTGGCACATTTCAACAGTGGGTGTCCTCAGCTAGGTGTTGCTGTTACTGGGAGCAAGCTGCCAGGATAAATGGAGTGATCTCCTAAAACTCCAGATGATTATTGGAACTGAGAGTGAAATGTGGTTCACTGGTTTTCACTCTCCTTTTTCTAGCTAGTATTTTAATAGCAAATACCTGGTTTATGTTTCTGGAGCATCCCTTCTGACCTACACTGTTCTGGATCTGACTCTCCTCTTTCATTTCCTAGCCTGCCAACGTGCAGGCTCTCTTCTTGAGCCACATCAGAGTCTCTCCTGAGAGGCATGTGGCCAGCATGAGCCCCCAGACAAGGCCATCTTCCTTGTAACATTAATTTCATGTAGTTCTTAAACATCAGTGAACTCCTCATATTTTCCAGGGATCTATGGGGGCAACGAGGAGCCTTTGAAGAATTACCATTGCCTCTACCAGGCACAATGTGTTTTCAGTATGAAGCTGTGGGAGAGTTGTTTTCATTCTAGATGAAAGGTCTTTTCTACTGGAAATCTGGTACTGGCTGCCAATAAATAAGACAGAAATAAGGAATTCCCAGACTATTCCTACCATATTACAAATCTGCCCTCTTCAACTATATCCTTGCCATTCTCCCGTACCATAAAAAGTGTGTGAACATCTTGTCATAGTCACTAAACCAGGACTTTGAGAAATGTACCAGAATATTCATCAAGGGAAGCAATCTAACTTGAAAATATGCACATCTTGAAAAGCGTTTATTTTTGAAAGAGATAAAATAAAACTCTTTCATCTCTTGCAATCAGTTTATTAGTATTGTTATTTTTTGCCCTTCGTAATGAAAGGGAGTAGGTTTGCTTTAGCTTTTTACTGTATTCCAAGTACCATGTAGACAGGGGATAGTTTTATTCTTAGATTGAAATATGGTATAGAGAGCATTCACAATGAAATCATGTTAATAAGTGTAGAATTATTGAAGACTTATATAAAATAAAAGAGCTGATCCTTCTCTGTCTCCTTTAAATCCAGAAAAATAACATAGATAATGCTATGGTAACCAGAACAGAGTATTCTACCAAGACTAAATTTATACTTCTCCCCTTGTTTCTTTACCATGTTTGTGGCTGTTGAATTTCAAGAATGTAAAGCTTCCAGATGAGGACCTCATGGCCAAGCTAACCCTTTGGTTTAAAAAACATAAATTAAATGCTCTCATAATTCTGCATGGGAGTGAAACTGAGTCCTTTAACATGTTTTTTTGAAAATAGTTTTTGTGCTTTGGTTTTCCTGTTCAAAATTCTCTCTTTCTTTGCAATCCTCTTTGGCTCAGTGAATATTTAATTATCTACCCAAAATGAAACAGTTCCAAGAGGAGAGAGGCAGACTCTATAAAGTCTACTGTTAATATTACAGCTTCCTTTTTAAAAAAAATACATTCAACTTATAGTTCTGATAACAAGATGTGCTTGACCATGACTCACAAAGGTTTGATATTTCGCTCTCAAATGCCAGTTTTGTGTTTTCTGTCGCTGTTAGCTTTCACACTGAAAAGCTTTCATGGAGGAGAGCAGTTTTTGTTTCTGTTTTTATATGGAAATGGAATATTTAATCTGCCCTTGAACTTAATCATGTTATGCTTTAAGTGCCATGTCACGGATACAGGTAAGAGCATCTATATGGTAAGGGGAATTGTGTGAATTCATGTTCATGGCGCTGACCTAACCATAAGGGGATATGAACCTTTCTTTCCCATGTTCCTCCCCACCAGGTTTTTATTTTAAGAGGAAGATTCTAGTTTTGGAAAGCTTGCATTTTCCAGAGGAAAAAAGTTCAAAGTTTGATCAGAAGCTGAAGTTACACTTGAGTTCTCTTAGCAGTTACCAGAGAAATCCTAATAAAAGTATTTTCTGGGTTTAAAAGAGAGTAGTTAGATATTACTCTCAAGATGCATTAGCTTGGTTGGTTACCTGTGTGGATGAAAGCTTTTACTTACTGATACTTTCTGGCCAACCACTATTTCAAAGCCTCTTTGGACACGAACATACCTTTTGCTATAGAAGCTGATGAAAATTCCAGAGAAGCATGTTATTTTGGGGGGATTTTTAAATTCTCTACTCTGTCTGTCATGGCTCTTTTCCAACTCTTGTTATGCACAGTTGGAATAACTCCAAAAGGGACACAGTAACATAACTCCTAATGTCTAAATGTAGCCACTTTATTTAAGGGGTTTGTAACTCATTTCCCCAGGTTGCCTCAGCATTTAATAAGTACAGAGTGTCTTTGTAGGTTCCTGGTCAGCATTGTCCTCTGCAAATGCATTACCAACTAGGGAACAGAAGTATTAGCTTAGGACTCTTAACTTCTTTACACAAAATCGAACCTGAGCTACTGAGGTTAGTCTGTGCAAATATGCAGCAATTATGGGTGTCCTGTAGCTCCACAAAGTCCACATTCAGTCCCAGAACATACAGGAAGGAAATGCATCTGCCTCCTGACCATTTTGGTGGCCTTCCACAAAGCTCACATCCTTTTATGAGTGCATTTAGTTTGCTGTGACAGAACTTCAAACAGCCAGCCAGATGCAGGTGCCAAGTCCGACCAACTGGGGTGTGCCTGCCCTCTGTGTTACAACGTAAATGTGCCCTAGTATTGCCCTATTGCCATTAGGAACAGGTATCTGTATCTGACAGCTGTTCCCTCATGTGGTTGGAAGAAGGGGAGCCACCAGCTCTGCTTTCATTCCTCTGGTGTGCTCTGCTCCCATGCTCTGTCAGGAGTAGGTGATATAGGTATTGGGCAGGTATAATTCATTTGCTCCTCAGAGGAACCTTGTATCTGTCTGTATTTTCTCTGCTTTCAGGCAAGTGTCAATGCTGTAATACTGCTGTGTAAACTCTTGAATAACACAGTACATGGCTCCTTGAATGCCATTCTTGGATACCATTTGGTATGGAGATCATGTTTTGATAATACAGAAGAATGAGTCACAAAAGTCTTGACTATTTCACTTGCAGCTGGAACTGCTGCCCATGGTCTTCATTGGTAGCACAACAGCACAGAAATAGTGGCTTTAGGGGATGATATCATGATGTTATTAGTACCAACATGGTTATGTTTATTTTTATGTAGCCTGCTGGCTGGCTTAAAGTAGAAAGAGCAGTGAAAATGTTATCACCTGAAATTTCTTTGTATGGAGAAGTATCTGCCTTTGACCAGCTGCACAGAACTATTTCTTGCAATGGCATTGTTTCAGTTTGGAAGAAATCTCTGCTGCTCATTGAAGTGTGATACTTTGGAAAGGGAGTAACTCGATACCTTTAGAGGAAGGGTAACATTCTCTTCGACATGGAGTATTCCTGTTGTGGAATACAAATGAAGGTTTACAGCTGGTCATTCAGTAAAGCTTATTAGAGGGAGCTTCATTAGCTCTTTTGTATGATTTTGCTAAAGGCTAAGCAGTATTCTTTATGTCTTTGTTACTTCTTGCGCATGCTTGTATGAAGTCTAAATATAGGAACCAAGAGAGATGGAATTGGTGACAGAAGACACAGCTGTGGAGTTATTTACAATCAAATTAGAGAAAAAGGACAATTGAAGGGAACAGAGACCTCACTAATAACTGCTTGGAGCTTTGATTGAAATACTGTTTTTTCTGATATCCAAATATATCATGAAGACAGAAACAATTCTGCATGGTGGCTTTATTATTGGAATACTAGATTACGTTGCTTTTTCTTTGTCAAAATTTACTTTTTAGTATGTTGTTCACCTTTTTATACTACAACTGTCTCATATTAATATGTTGCTTTTATTTTCTTCTTTTCTTTCTCCCATGAATTGCTGGATTTCACTGTGGTACTCTAAGGAGAAAAGACTCTAAACCCAGCATTCCACTTTGTTAATCAAAGCCAAACTGCAGAGCTGGTACCACAGAAATGAAACATCATTTCTCCAAATCATTTATGTCAATCCATCATGTCACTTGCTGCTGATGAGGCTCAAAGACTAACATTGGCATCCTAAGAAAGCACAGGCTCTGGGTGCATGGGAGGTTTAAGGCCACCTTCTTATTTTCAAGTCTGGTGAGCAAAATTCTGTATCGCCATGTTGACTTCACGCAATTCTGTCACAACAGTATCCGGTGGTGCTCCTGTCCTTTTAACACCCTCGTTTCAGGTTGTCTTTAACACTCTGCTGCAACCTACTGATGCTCCGAGGAACTACATACTGGGCAATCCCTCCTCAGCCCCACCCAAGTATAACGTTTAAAATAATTGAAACAGCCCATTTTCAGCACTTGTGGCATCATTGCTTGGAGGGAAATGCTCTTCTGTTTTGGCATTTCTATATTTGAAATTTTCCTATAAGGCAAGCTCAAAATGAGTTACTGGTTCTGAAAATGGCTGTCAAGTTTGATGAGCACAGCAGGATGAACAGATTGTAAAGCCACTAACATGCAGAATTGTTTCCTTCACTGTGACGTTCTTTCCAGAGCTTCAGTAAGTTGTCAGAATTTATGCAGAAGTATTAATAAAATCATCTTTGACAACAGTTAGTAAGCACTCACTGCTCATGAGGAACTTGCTCTGTTAAGCTACTGAGAATAATAAAATGTATAGAAGGTAGCAGAGGTTTCAAGGTGCCTTAATACCAAGGTACTGGGATTTTTACTTGTTCTAGCATGGCTATTACTATGTGCCCTGTTAGCATTCTGCCTCTGTAAGCTGTGCAAAGATAAACTGGAATTCTCAAAGGCACATAGCTGCTAAGTCTTGTTAATTTTAGTAGAAATAGGAAAACCAACACTGAGCTGGCATGAGAGACAAGAAGATAACTGTTGTAGCTGTACAGCTGAAATGATGGGTACTCCAGAATATGACTTGTAAGTGCTAGGATAAGACTAACAAGCAGGATATCTAGCAAAGATCTACCACAGGTATCTCTAGAAAGATGATAGGAAGATGAGGAAATATCCAAAAGTCAACTTTCAAATTATACTATTTGTGCTGATAAGTGATGGTGAGAGTTGAAGCCCATGATTGCAGGAAAATGTGTACAAAGAAGAATTACTAAACTAAAGCAGAAAATGTAACTATGAACTTGGCACTTTGGATCTACACCACTGTAGTTGTACTTTATGGTGTGCTTTTGAATGAGTAGAGCAGCAGGGTTGTGTCTTTTTCTTTACATACTGGCTGCACATGGCACCTGACTGAAGTCCATCCCTGAATCAAGGCTCTCCCTAACAGGGAGAGAAGGTGTCAATGAGAGGACAGACTCTGGAGCAGTGGTTGTTTACAGGTCATGGGCTGTGGATTGCAACCACACTTGGAAAGTTCTTGGAACCACATTCACAGAGCCCAGTGGGAGAGGCAGGGTCTGGCAGAAAGTAGTGAGTCACAGCCAGGGTTTCTGCATGTCTCATTAAATGCCCATTTGCAAGTCACCAAGCTGGTGACCCTCATTGCAATCACATGTTCTGAGGATCAGCCTAGAACACCAGTTACTGTTCAAAATTAAGTCAGTGTTAGTCAAAGGATCTGGGAAGGCTCTCAGTGTCCCAGAAGCTGTCCTAGTGTTCTTCATTTAAAACAGCTCCTCACATTACAGACTATGAAAGTTATTCTGGAGAGTCATGCTTTCTAGTCGCGTGTACTTGAACAGGAGCTGAGGGAAAAAAACTAGCATAAGAGAAACCTCAAAAGATATGCATTGCTCTCATGTTCTGACTTCACCAGCCTACTGAGTCACTGTCAAGTTCAAGCCTCAGACCTCAAGAGGGAGCTCATAAGTTCTCTGCTGGGTGACTTATTTTGTCCTTCACATTTAAACTAAAAAAAATTCTCATTTCAGGGCCACACAGATCACTAATCTTAACTGTAGTTCCTTTGCCCATGCCTAATTTTTACATGTTAAATCCATCACAGTGCTACTGAGTAACGCTTGCCATTGTGTGAAGATCTTTGGAATAGCAGAGCCCAGTCTGGAGCTGATTTATGTTCCTACACACTCAGCATTACTCAGAGAATGAGAATATGCTTCTGTAGTTCTTGTAACAGACACCAGGAGAGAAACAAGGAACAAATATTTTGATGTTTGGTCTCAAAGGAGAGTACAGCACTCTGCCTCCACACCAGAGAGGGGGGACAGCATTTCCTTCCAGTAATCCTTACCTGCACAAGTTTTCCCAGGTTATTGTGTCTGTCAGAGATGAGGATGCTCAGCATTTCATGCAGGCTGACTTCACTGTCTCAACCTAATGCTGGCACCCTGTGACTTACCAATCACTCACGACTGGCCAGACTTTGCTGCCAGCGTAGCAGTGATTTCCCAGGGAGAGCCTGATGTGATAGGTTTGCTATCAATTGGTGTTTGGCTTAGCCCGCAGCATGCTCAAGATACATCATATAACCTTATTCCTTTCCTGAAGACTGCCTTTAGGGAGCTGAAGCCAGCAGCCTGTACCTGTCTGAGGGGTTATATTAAAAATCCGTCTAGCATCATGTTGGGTGTGGAAAGCAGTTAAGTTGGACGGCAACATGAAGGAAGTGATTTACAGACCATGTGCTCCAAAGGGAGAGCTCATGTGAGTGTAGTTACAGAATTGCTGTGGGTCTGGCAGGCAGCCAAGGGGTGGCAGGACATGCTTGAAATGTCCTTTCCTTCCCACAGTACTTCCATGCACTGCTGTCTGCTTACATGTCTGAGCCTGAGGTGTTCTCTGCTCATTTTGGTACCAATAACCAAGCCAGAGTAAACCAGTTATTTCCCTATTTGGACCTCCAAGTGTGTGTTCTGCACAGAATGGTCTGGAGGATGAAAAGCTCCCAAAGGGAAACAGTGTGGGAGCAGAAGTTCATTAGGCTGTGGATGGTTTGAGTAAGAACAATTGGATACAGAGGTATGAAATACTGTATTAGTTGTAGGGAGTGGGAGCCTCTCCATGATATTCTCTAAAGGAAGATGATGCTTTAATTTAACACTGGCAGTGGAAGATGGATTATCTGAATACTTGGAGGAAATTGTGTGAGGAGATGAGTTAAGAGCTATTAATCAATAGGGACTGCTACATTGAAACAAATGCAATCCAATATACTTCAGACTGTCCTGGGCACCAGAACACTTACACAGATTGGGATCACAAGAAAATAATTTATGCTGGAGAAGTTTCAACCCAGGAGGAAATTATAAGCATATGTTTTGGGGCAGCTGTAACCTAGAGCATTGTGGAATATGATTCTTAGTAATTAATATTGCAAAAGCAAGGACACCAGCATCTGCAGTGCTACCTTTAGTATATTAGCAAATTACTCTTAGTAATAGGAGTACTCCTAGATAACAGAGGAGTTTGAGCCTAATGCTGGCAAATTAGTTATTGGATCAGAAAGAGTGTCCTGCTGATTAGACAAAATGGCTGAATAGAAATAGGATAGACAATGCATTATATAGATGGAAAATATATTAAAAATGTTAAACATATGGAAAGCATTTTACAGCTGTGAAGGGGGAGAAATGGCTGGATCAAATCTGAAGTAAAAAATGTTCTCTGTGAGGCATAAGAGTTTTGAAGCTGAGACCTCAAAATTCATGTCTTATGCCTTTGTTCTTTTCCTCTTTTCTTCACTTCCCTATAAAATAACTGCTCTTATGGGAGTCCACAGGTCACAAACCAGGCACAGAGCAGTGCCAGCCCGCGGCAACAGCTGTGCTGTGTCTCTTCCTTCCCACTTCTGAAGCAGTAGGACTTCTCTTTCCCACACTGTGCCACCCTGCACCCAGCCCAGCTTTCCCAATCAGTGTGATCTGTGTGTTTTGGTAGCACAATGATATAGTACTTTGATGTCTACTGAAGGGTTGAGAGAAATAGAATTTAAGTTTGGAAATAAGTAGAACTTTAAGTCTGTGAAAGAAAAGAATGTCTACAAATAGTTCATGGGAGGCAAAGATGTCCTGAAAATGCAGAGGTTGTTGGTAATGGCATACACCTTCCTCAAGAACATGCAGCACATCTGGCACAGATGATGTCTGCATTTTTCTAGGACGTGACTAGATAAATTTTCTAGTGCTTGCCTTTCTGAAAAAGCAGTTGTCATGCAACAGACCATTGTCACTTTCCCATCTTTTCTCTTGAAAACAGAGTGCCAAGTAGTTTGAAATCTCTGTTTGTTTGGGGGCTTCTAGGAGTTAGCAGGAGGCGACAGCACTCTGCCTGTTAAATTCTAAGCTGGTGGGCTTTCCTGGAGAGTCTTCTGACCATCAGCTGTGTCTGAACACTGCAGCAAATTTAAAACTAGTGCCCAAAGAGGGATTTTCACATCCAGCATGCAACCAGGTGGAGCTTGGGTGACTGAAATGCAAAGCTGTGACCCTGCAAACCCCCCCAAACTGGTGCTGAAGCATCTGAGCAACACAGCCAGCCGTGCTCAATTTGGTAACGGGTCTGATAACCTCCGAAGACATGGAGTGCATAGGAGCAGGGTCAGCTGTGGCTGTTTGTTTGAAGATACATTTCTTAAGCAAAACATTTTCAGGAATTCCTTGTGCTAAATTGTCCTCTTTAAACCATTGTGCCTTTTGGTATTTTAAATTTGGACTGATTTTGTAGAAGATAGTAGATCAGAAGAAGAGCTTTTCCCCTTCTTGAGAGATTTCAAACCCATGTTTCCCATTCATTTGACTATACTGTCAGCAGCAGGAATTCTCTTCTCTCTCTCTTGGTGAAGCCCTGCCATTGTACAAAAACAATTCAGATCTCTGGAAATACAGAGAGAGAAAATGCCCAAAAAAAGGGAACATATCCTTGTATTTTGGCATTCTGAAAGAATAGAGAAATAGTACAGCTACTTTTTAATCTGGCCCAGAGTAATTCACTATTGTTTTTGCAATAAAAATCCATGCCAAGGTTGAAACTCCAAACCAAATTTCCTGCCTTCAATCCTTCCATTCATACCTGAAAGTACAGTATATTGAACATTTGGAAAGTAATTTCCTGATTCTTTTTTCATATAAGTCCATGATAAGAGGAGATGCCCCACTGAAGAATGAGATGCACCTTGTTAGTGTTATTTTCTGACTTAGCTACTGATGTTTCTGCTACATGTGTGTGCATATGGCATTTGTGTTTATGTGTACACAGCTTCAGAACTTCAGAGAAAGTTTGAAAACCTCAGATGAAGAGCTGAGAAGGCAACTTGTTTTATCCATAGATTGGGAAAAAAAATATGGAGGGTTAAATATAGACTAAATGTAGTCAATTATAATTGTAAGTAAGCAGAGACTAGGAGGAAGTGGGCTACTGTGACTAATATGTGGTATCTAGTGAAAAACTAGACATGAAACATCTCACCAGCAAGATATCAACAGAGCTAATTTACCCAATGATACACCAAGTTTAATGTGAAATAAAGAGTTGCAGAACATTCCAAATTCTAAACAGTCTGGCTTTTTCCTTCCCATTTTAAATGAAAGAAATGTAAAATTTTGAAGTGTATGATACTTCTATTTGAAAAGCTTTCAAGGGGAAGAACTCTTAAACTTTTACTTAATTCCAACACATCATATATTAATCTCTAATGTTTGTGTTGCCAGCTGGACAACTCTTGAATGTTGCTGTCCTATATACACATAAAGACAATATGTGTTGGGGAGGGGTATATTTTTTAGCCTTTAACTTAAAATCCGTGATCTTCTAAGAGTCATACACAGGAATGGCTGAATGTAACTGTAGTGGAACATTCTAGCTAAATATTTTAGAGCTGTAACACATGTACAAACACTGATCTCTAACATGGCTCTACAAACTGGATGTGGTGTTCTGACATGGTAACAGTGCAGTTGTACAGAATCGTATGGTAGAAACCCTGTGAAACAAACCCCATTCTCTTGGTTGTGCAGTGCAGGATCTCATATCTGTGTTGAAGCATGCAACAGTTCTGTATTTGATATGATTCCATTATAATTCTGAATGTTCCATTTTTCATGCCAGGCCTTTTGCTGTCCTATTGCCTTCATCTCTCAACAGAATTTTTTCTTTATTATGGAAATCTTCAACTAGTATATTAAGTTCCACTGATTTCCAGACACACAAATATATAATCTCCAGAAAACTGAATACCTGTTAACTTGAAGCACGAGTGTGATCAATGCTTTAGCTCTTGAGTGACTGGGCTGTATTAGACTCCTTTCAGCCCTCCTGTGCTGCTCCCACACTTGGACAAATACAGTGCTAGCAACAAACTGGAGAAAAGTGTATGCACTGGTCTCGGTAGGTGGCATGATCAGTAATCCTTGTAAAACACAGAGACTTCAACCTTAACAAGATCATAACAGATTTGTATTGTTTGTTCCTTGATGCTATTCCTTAAAACAGTTCTACAGAAATTGTTTTGTCTACTGCTGTATCTCCTTATTTAGCTACTTTGGGTAGGTACATCACTGATTAGATGTTTCTGCCCATGTTGCTACCTTGAACCTGTGCCCAGCTCCCTTCCCTCCTCCAAGCCTCTGCTTCCACTCTGGACCTTTACCCTCTATTTGCCCCATCAAACAAAGGCAGCACAACATAGAAGTCTCCCTGACTGACAGTGGGATTTAAAACCATTTAAGGTTGAAATGCCTGACTGCTACTTCCCTATAAAATTAACATTCAGAAGACTTTGACTCTGCTTGTCTCCTGCTGCTGTCTAAACTTATACCAGTGCCCTAAGTCGTCGTATTTTGGCTTCTTGAGATGCCCCAAAGTCTCTCATTTTAGGCAGTATTAAGCACAAAAGTAATGCTTAGACCCTTTTAGGATTCACAACCTGCATCCTTCTGACTTACCTGCAGAGCAGTTTGATACTTTCCAAGTCTGCCTGACAAGTTGAGGCATGGTTCTTGTGGAGAGCATCCCTCAGCAGTGAAAGGCAATAGCATGCCCGCGTTATCCAGTAGCTCCATGGCTAGGGCACTCAGCTGATATGCTGGAAATCCCAGCTTAGCTTTCTGTTCAGGAGTTCACCTGAATCTCTCTCAGGACCAAGTCCTAATATCTGTCTATGGGTTTGAGATATTCAGCCTACAGCCCGGAGTGTCTGCAGCACAGCAAGACATTGCAGGCAGTCTGCAGCACCTTTCCACTTTTCCTGGGGATTCTTCAGTCCCTTATTACTGTGTGGCTGTGCGTCTGTCACTTAAAGCCAACAGGGTTCTGGAGGTGCACTTGGACATGGTCACAATCTGGTCAGAGGGCGTGGGAAAGGTGGGAGCTCATAATCTCAAGTCTCTATTTCACTGCTGCAATAGAAAGCAGGAATACAGTTGCCTTTTAAGTGTGTGCAGCAATCAAATAAGGACTAAGACAGAGAGCACATGAAAAACAAGAACTCCTGGCAATTACCCAGAAAAGGAGAAGTATATTAATCAGCGCGGGGGGGGGGGCGTCTTGTTTCTTCTCTGTGCACTGTGTAGCCCAGATTGCCTGAGCGATAGTTATGTCAAAGCAATTGCATTCAGGCAGTGAAATTTTCTTCTTTGACAGAGCAGCTGACCTTCCAGAGCAGGGTTATGCTATATCTGATACGAGGCACACTCATGACACATTCCCACATGACATTCTCATACACAAACTAAGGCAGCAGGGTCTAGATGAAATCATCATTAGCTGAGTACACAACCAGTTGAAAACTGTCCAAAGGTTAGGTGTCAATTGGCTTGCTACATCAGAAGGGAATTTCAAGAGAAATCTCTCCTCATCTTGACTGTAATTAACACCTTCACTACTGACACAAGAGTAGAACAAAGATGGCCTATTAACATTGTGGATGATGCTGTGGAGGAAAGGGTTGCAGTACTTTGATATAGAAAATGACAATATCCAGACATTTAAGAAATGGTCTGAAATTCACCACTTAACATTCAGTCTGGATCCAAAACATTGCATTTTGGAGAAACTAGGTGCTCAAATATGAAAGACGAGAGTAATCAGCTAGGCAGCAGAAAAATACAGGAGTGTCTGGTAGGAGTACCAAGATGGTGATGTTATTGTAATGGTAAATCTCCTAGTGATGAGAAAAACTAGAGTTCAGTCCAGGAAACACAAAAGGTAGAGGTTATATGGAGGGAAGGGACATAACACCAAGCCTTGGAGATACCCTTGGCCCTGTCTGTAAAGAGAGAGATAAACTACATGAACTCTTATGACCCATGTGACTATACAGGTCTTTTCTGCATAAAGGCTTCCTTGCCTAATCTGAGGCAACTTGAGGTAAAAAGAGAATGTAAAATGGAAAAAATAATGACAAGTGATTTGGGTTTTAGTATTAATGGATTATTAATTTTCTTTCTGATTTAATCATCTAATTGTAACACTCACTATAGGTGGGAAACCATTTACAGGGACAGAGCTTATCTCCCACCTGTGACTAATCAGCTGGCAAAAACTCAAGTGTCACCCCCCAAAGCGAAATCTGTGTAGGGATAGAGATTTAAAGAGGGACTTTACTGTGTAAGCCTGTGGGGAGGGAATGGCTGTAATACCCACGCTTTTGTTTATGGCATGTGTATGCCTGATTTGCATGTATCATTCCACTTCTGTGTTAAGTGTGATGTGATGAGAAAGTGGGCCTAGAAGTTTTAAGCTGTTGGAGTCCACGTAAAACAACGTTTAAGGACACAGTCAGGGACTCCCTGCATGTTAAACTGGGCATTCAGAGAACTATAATTATTAATGTGCCATTAGTCATAAATAATTACATTCTATCATAAAAGTAATCCTGATGTTAGCCCCTGATGTTTTTGTTATTATCTCTCAAAGGTGTTATTAAGTATCACAGTTTCCTGTCATCCTAAGATGCTGATGTTAGAGACTTATTTTTGGATTTTGATATCTGGCTACTCAGCCTGCTGCTCTAGGAGAAATACAGACACAGTAAATACCTGTGTGCATATGCAGTATCAAGTCCCAGGCAGTATACTAATGCAGACTTCAACACTTATGTTTTCTGGTGGTTTTAGTGCTCCTTTAGGTGTTACACATTTAAAGTTGCATCTTTTTTCTCCTTTCCAATTGTTGACTTCTTTTAAGAATCATTGTTTATGAGAACAGTACCTTCTCTGAACAGCACCTGCTGCTTGTGGTGCTTGTAGTGCCAAAGGGTTTCCAGTTTTCCTGTCCCATCAACTCTCCAAATGTGAGTAGAATACTATTTCCTTGTCTCTAATACAACCATGAGTAGTTTTTTGCCTTATAAACTCATGAGAGACAGTGGGTCTGTAGTGGAACCCTATTTAGGCCTGGATGCTCCAGTGATCTGTTACAGCTAATAATAAAGTAAGTAAATTGAAAAACCAGGTTGTTTGTTATCATGGGTGCTGAGGGCAAAAGCTGGACCAAGAACATTCTACACAGACTATTTCCACTGTAGGAGGTAACAGGGAAGGCCTTTTAAACTTAGTTTTCTGAACCTGGGGAAATGAGAGGCTCTGTCTTCCACTGCACAGATGGTAAAGTAAAAGGTATCATATGGATAAAAGGAAATGGTAATCGTTGTAAAAATCTTCTGTTAAATGTCATGGCTGCATCTTTCCCCTCTGCCACTTCAGTTTAACATCACTGAAGTCAAATGAGAATACATGTGTACATTTCAGGAGAGAGTTTGTCCCTCATATTAAAAATATACTTCAGTAAGTTGGAATACTTTTGCAGGGAAGAATGTCAGAGTCCAGAGAAATTAGTGGATTTAGTCCTATGAATTTTAATGAGATTTGGTCAGTCTTAATAATGTGGCCAACTACATGTCAATAGTAACATCGTTACTATCGACTAAAATCAAGAATCTGATAACAGCTTCAGGGTACAGTTGCAAGCCAGTTTTTAACACTCTTCTCTAATTACATGAAGTATATAGTTACCCTAAGCAGAGTACTTCTTATTCCATCATGTTGAATGTGTTTATTTATGAGTACAGAAAAGGGAGAGAGATGTTGGCACCAGACATTGTCACAGTCAGTGGGACAGAATTATTTTACATTGGCTGATGCTGGCAAAAGTCCCTGTTCAGATTTTCAGTTGGTTCTGTGGGTATCTCTCTCCCTAAGATGTTCTATGGTGCCCATCTGTGCTTTCATTTTATAACAAATCACTTTCTATTATTAGTATTTTTTTTGTACTCTTCTCCGGGGACACCCCCTTGTCGTGGGGGAGAAGCTTGCGTGCCCTCATGAGGTTGAGAGCTATGCTGGCGG
>JAWWEV010000011.1:16384016-16437336 GCA_035583235.1 Hafferia zeledoni
CCATCAGCACGCTTGCAGCAAGCGTGGGTAGTGCCCTTCCCAAATCTTCGTTCGCGAAGCCTAGCCATGATGATGATTTTTGTACTCTGTTACGGTATTAGAACTTTTATTTATAGGTGTTACCATACACCCCAAAGATTCAAGAAATCCATCAGAAAGAAGATTTTTGGTTCTGCAAAGTGTAATATGCTCACACAGCCTGCTTCTTGCATTTGTAACATATGAGTTGAGTTGACCTCAAATTGGCCTTATTGCTGCATAGACAAAAAGCATTTTTGTTTAAAATACAATTATTTTTATGTATCTAAATTTAAATTAAGCCTACTGTCATTCTAGTATTTCTGTTTGTAAATATAAGTGATTGCTCAAAGATGTTCAAACATTATGTGGTGCAAGAAACTCAGACACAGCAGCAGCTTCTATACTCACAGAAACTAGATTAAGCTCTGCATTTTACTTATGTAAACTGGTTATAATCACCTTGTAGGCAAAGAGTTTATACTTCAGTGATGACTTTTTCCCATCTTTCTCCTGGAAATGCATCCTTGTGAGTTGTTGAGATTTTTTTTATATTTCACCTCTTTGCAATTGGGTAGGAGTGAGACAGGTAAGGTAGGTTAATTATTTCCCTTTTTATTTCACAAGCTCCCCTGTAAGGGAAGAATAAAGCTGCAAACTTTGGCAAAATAAACTTTTAGAAAGTAAATTTCAGAATGCCTGTTTACATTTTTTTTCTGTTTATGGTGTAGCACTTTGTTCAGTTCTTCTGACTCAGAAAAAAGGGTGGGTCCAAGAGTCTTTTAGCTTGGAAAATCCAGGTCTCTGGATGTTTTGCAGAGCACCAGATTACATCAATTTGAGTGTTTTCCACAACTAAACAAGCTCTGGCAATAGTGTTTTTGCAGTGCCCAGATGAGATTACAGAGAGGCTGTGGGAGACACCTTAAAATCTCCTGCATTTTGTTGGCAAATTGAGTGGGTACACTCAGTTCCTCTGTGAGCATTTGTGCGTGTAGCTAAACCAAAAGTGGTTTCAGTCACTTTGTGTGAGAGGCAGGAGGAGAAATAGAGAACAAAACTTACCCCCAAACCACACAATGTGGCCATGTTTCCACTTTAAAGAGCAGGCTTTAAGAAATGCTGTGTGAGTGTTTGTGGTAGGGAGAGAAACCTGATATGGCTCAGCCCAATGGTCCTGGGGGCTTGGGCTGGTGTTGCAGGTCCCAGGTGGGTTTTTTTGGCATGGTAGTAGAACAGCAGCCTAAGAGGGAGCAGAGCAAGAGCCTCTGCTATTCCTGCACCATTTGAAGTCAATTCCTCCATCTGCACAGGCAGAATTCTGTGGTGGGAAGAAGGTAAACATACATGGAGAAGCCACTTGCTGAAGTTACTGGCTGTAGTTAAGGATGTGCAAGTTGGTGGATGCATTCCCTGTTCAACATCTTCCCCAAGCTGAGTGCTCTGACTGCAAACTCCAGCAGTCAGATTTGCATGTACTCTTCCATTTCTTTGCTCAAATAGAGTAAGAATGAACAAAATTTTTTCCTCCACAAAGGAAAGTACTGAATCATGTCCCATATGTTTATCCTTTTCTCTCCTGTTTGGCCCTGCAGAATTTCCAGTCCCCAGGGCAGTTGTTTCCCACCATGGCAGCAGTACATCATTACAGCCATCTTTCTGCACCCCAACCAAGCACCACATGAAGGTGGCTCAGCCATTACTTCCTTCTGCTCTGAACTGGGCCTGTACTCTATTGAAAGCTTCATCTACCTTTATTAAAATGTCTAACTCTATTGTGGGCTTCCTGCCTTACTTCTGCTGCCCTACTTCTGCTGCCTGTCTCATCCTTTGGTCATGGTTATTGTCTCCCTTTTCAAAGGAGGTGACTGCATTTGCGATGCTCAAGAGGTTTGTCAGACATGAAGACAGGTAGGCTGATTTTGCTATTTTTATACCATAGACCTTACAGTCTATGTGCTCTACATTTTCGTGAAGGACAAGACATTTGTGCAACATCTGTTTGTAGAAAAGGAAAATATGACAAAGCATCCAGCTTTCACCCAAGAGCATTTCCCATCCAATTATGGTTGCATTCAGCTCTCACTCCCGTTCATTTCCACTGGGAACTTGTACCTGTGAGGTAGCAGGCCAAATGCATTTTAAAATAAAATTTAGAGGTCACAAGACCTATCCTATTAATCACTTCAGGCAGTAGAAAAATCAAGCAGACTATGTGTTTAGAAAAGAAAAAGAAGGCTCCTGGAATGCAATCCTCAATGCCAAGTACACTTTGTATAGAGTATCATGGAAAAACAGCATTTAAAAATGGAAAGGTCAGGATCTTGACCTGGTTGACTTCCACAAATGGTAAAATATGCTTACTGTGGAAGAAAAGTATGTGCTATGGAGGTATGGGACATGAAAGTGAGAATTAAAAATGTGAAGACAATTAATCTTGCTTTTAGTATCATCTATAAGTACAGGGGAAAATGTGCAGGTGGAGCTCTTACTGAAAGTTTAAAGTTGCTCTGAATATTCCTAAATGAAGACTGTGATCACAGTCTAGGGAATTACCTTAAGCTTATGATATTTTATATTTAACTTTTCTCCTATTTTTCAGACTAAAGGGATGGCTCTAATGATGCCCACTTGCCAAGTGCAAGGTGGAACTGGTAGAATTTCTACTTTAAAAGGGGAAACCTGCTTGACCTGTAGTTTTATTTGTGTGATTATATGCTCTTTCACTGATGCAAAATAGGACAGAGATATCTGCTTTTCATGACCTCAGTCTATTCACAAGTGGATTGGCGTTGTAATTAAATCATGCATGACATTGTATCAGTCATACTAAATGGAGTCTCTCAGCAATGTATGTTTAATGTAATTGCTAATGGACTAATATTTTGAAATTGAGAACACATCAGTCATCTGGTGATTAAGATAAACTTGGTATTGATTTGACTGGATTTTTCCTTGCAAGCTTCCATGGTAGAATTTTATGAGAATTTCTAAAATGAACCTAATGATTCAGCAGAGATAGGATGTGAAGAACGAGTCTTAGAAGGCTGCAGTGCTCAGTGCTGCCATGCCTGAGGATTCATAACAGCTTTGCAGAGTGAAAGGTTTAAACAGCAAACTTGTTATTTTCCACACACTTAATGAAAGCACTCTGAATTTAAAGATGTCTGTAGTCCTGTGGGTGCCAGAGCACTTACAGGATGAGTGTCTTGTGAATCACTGGGTGATGCTTCTGCTCCATAAAGGTGCTTAAATACATGTGTGAATCTTCTTCTGAGAGGCTAATACAGCTGTCACAAACTTAAGGGTTTACTTTTACACAGCTGAAGTGAAAAGAACAATTTTTTTTAATGTTCTAGCTAGGTGTTTGTAATGCTGTTCTTAATGCAGTGTTTGAATGTCTTATAAACAGTGTTGGTCTTGTGCTTGTACCATATTAAAGGAGAAACTATTAAAACCATTTACTGGGAGAATGATTAATGGGAATTATATAGCTGAGCAGAAAATGGAACACAGTATTTAGATGAAAATTTTTAGTGCAACTCAAGATCTGAATGAGACTGATAAACAGTTTAAAATTATTTAAAATTTTTTATTAGTATTAATTTCTTTTGTTCTTACATATATTTACGTACAGCCATATTAAGCCTTGTTACTCATTTTGACTGTGTGAACTAAATATTTGAACACCTTTAAACTACATCCATGGTGAGGGTGTCATTTTTCCCATCTTCCAGAGGAAAGGCTGACAAAGATAAATTCTGCAGAAAAGGAATCAGCCCAGGTGTCCAGACTATTGCCTTAACCATTATGTAGTGCCCTCTTTACATTTAACATTATACGAGTTTAAAAGTGTGCTACACTGCCACATAAAAACTGACTGCCAGTAATTTTTATGCCTATTTACAAAGCAAAGCCATGTTACCCAAAAGAAACTGGGTTTGATGAATGAATATTTCCTATAATATAAAATTTGGGGGAGAGTGGGATGTGGGGTAGGAGAGGAGTGTGTTTCTAGAGTTCAGAGCATCAATGAGGTCAGATCCACATGGCATAGTCAATTTTTCTGGCTTCTACTGTGATTGTGTGCCCTGGTCAGAGATGCAATTAAATATGCATACATCTTTGTTTCCATTGAGATTGTGTACTTGAATACTATGGTGGCTTTTCAACATAGCAGATTTTTTTTCCCCCTGCAATGTTCTATTCTTCTCAACTTCTTATATTTAACACTCCAGAAGGACTAGGATTCTGCCCCAGCAATGTAATTCAATATGAGGTCAGATTTGGTATTTTGTAATTAAGGAAAATAGTCTGACCTTGCTGAACCTGTAAAACAACTACAGAGTCTGCCTACTAAAAGCAGTGTGTTTTCAAGTAATGTTCCACACAGCCAGTTGTAGCTCTTCAAGCATAAGCTTACATCTTTACAAAGCTAGCAGAAATAGTTACATTTATATAGAAAGCATACAGAGAGAAGGCCATAGCAGGAAGCATGAAATATTTAGAGCCACTCTGTAACACTCCTACGGGCCTTGCTAAAATAGCCCTATTGATGCCAACCATCTCTGGTCCCCTTGAGAAAGGCCAGCTGAAGGGATGGAACCTTATTTCTCTTAATATCCTTCATGATATAAGTGTATTTTTAATGAGTATGACCTTTGCAGTGAAGTGTAGATATTAGAGGCATTTGCAAGGTTATTGTTTTTGTAGTTTTTGAGTAATTAACAAGATATTTTGTGTTTGCATGTTTTCATTTTCTTCTATTATTATTTTGTGATATGACACATTAAACTTCAAATAGATGTATCACCTTGGATTTGGTGAGTTCATCCACAGCTACATGAAGGAAAGTCAAGTGACCCAGATGCAGTGCAGGTATCAGCTGTGAAGGGAGAAAGCCTGCCTGGGTCCTGTAGGGTGCATTCTGCCTTGGCAGGCTGAACTGTCTTCAAAAGCAATTGTCATCATCCTGCAAAGGACAGGTGCCTATGAGTGGGTTGTGTGTCATTTCTGCAGATAGCAGAATCATTCAGGATTGTGCAATTCCGTCATTTGTAATAAACCAGATGGAGTGGGAATTAGTTGGGAAGTGAATAGCAAGGTCTTTAATGTTTCTAAATAACTGGAACAATTTAAAAGGCACTTGCATTTAGACTCATGTTGAGTCCACTTTCTTGTGGTATCAGTAGCAATGGAGGTTCCTAAATTTCGTGTTTTGCAAATAGCTGCATCAGCAGTTGGTGACACTTCAGATTGTACTAGAAGCTAAGGAAGGCCATAAGGACAGGAAGATTCATTTCATTGCACACAGGAAAAATTTCAAAGCCCAAGAGAAAATGAAGCTACAATGTACAGCACATTTCTGGTTTTTTGCACCTCAGATGATAAAAAGCCACAGCAGTTAGTTTCACTTTGCAGTTAGTGCATGCTGATAATAGGACAGAACTGCAGTTGTGGTCAGTGACAGACGAGGCAGCAGCAGGGGAAAGGTGTTATGTCAATGAAAAATAATGTTTATCTTGAAATTCGTGTGCATCAGCTTAGAGGAATAAGAAATCCAATTACTTTTTCAGTAATCAAATTAATAACCATTTTAGGGACAAAGAAAACTTATGTAAAATATTTAAACACTCACACTTGTGAGTAACCTGTTGGCATGAACTGGAATCCCCAGATAATGAAGTCAGATCTCTGCATCAGAAAACTAGGCACATATATATATATACCAGTACAGGTATATAAAATGACAGATTTCTGTAATCTGCTTCAAAGGCAGTACTAGAAATGTTAGTTTACCAAACGTGTTGAAGAAGCAAACCTAAAAGGAGTTTCACTACCTTTTTTTTTTTTTGCTGTATGCTTGTGGGAAATGACAACTGGGGGAGCCGATTCTTTGATGCGTTTGAGGGAAAGTGGAACTATTGTCTCCAATAGCTCTATTCGAGCTCACACATAGTTGTAAGTGAAAATAGTTTTCATGCTCTTGCTAAACAGAGACAGAACTCATATAGTTTAGCTATTTAATGCA
The DNA here is from genome assembly GCA_035583235.1 of Hafferia zeledoni. Lineage (NCBI taxonomy): Eukaryota > Metazoa > Chordata > Aves > Passeriformes > Thamnophilidae > Hafferia > Hafferia zeledoni. Next base: position 16,390,066 of record JAWWEV010000011.1, read on the forward strand.
ACTGCAGATTTAAGGGTTTGATTCTGATTAGCAGTAGTATTGAAACAATTTTTTTCCAAACATTCTTGAATTTTTGAGAAAAAGTTTTACATATCCAAAGCTGTTTTTGAAATGGAAACCCAGTCCAAATGGTTACTGCCAGACATTATATGCTATGCTAAAATTGCTCTCCAGCAGTGGTGCTACAATCATCCAGCTGTTGGGTTCAGTCTTAAGTATTTGTAGGAATAGACTTCAAATTCATGTTTTAAGAATTACTTATTTCTATAAACCCCGATCTCCAGCCCAAGACTTACTGAATATACAAAGTTACAACTCTGCTACTGCTGCTATTTTACTAATACTTAATATATATTTGTCAAGTGAACAGTTTTTTAAAGGTGGAGAATTAACATCTTATAACTGTTAATATACATTATTATATAGTGTATATATATGCTATTTATACTTTTTTAGCGGAACCACACTAGGGGGTACTCAAAATCAAATGCAAAGCCCCTTGAAAAGTACAGTGCCCTTATGTAAAAACTGACTGAAATCTGAAAACTGAAAAACTTCTGAAATACAGAAGAACTGGGAAACAAACTGAAATAATTACTTTTCCGTAATAGCTATTTGGTAAACCACCACATGCATGTAAAATCCTGGACACTTGTGCTTTGCACTGCTCGTGACAATTTGAGAGGCAGCAGTCTCAGCTTATCTTTGACAGAGCTCCTTTCCCAGACTATTGCTGAATGTTTGCTTGAGAGGATGATAATAAAAAATGTGTTATATTTAATCATCTAACTTCCCTTTTTTGCTATTTCAGTATTTGTGGATATTTCTTGCTTTTCTGCAGGCTTGAAAATGTTTGTGGTGTAGAAACTGCTGGCTGTTTCGTTTCTTGATGTCTGCTAATAGATTTCAGCAGCCAACTGCTCACTGACAAGTATCTGCATATTCGCTCAACCCCTGGCTCGCCCATGAGTAGCTGTGAAGGGAGAAGGATTGAAGAGCACAGGCTGTTATTGCCTGACCACAGACCTGACCACATCTGAGAAGCAGTAACAGTACTGTGCCCAAAGCCAGGGATGGCTGGAGGTTCCTGACCCGGATTATGGTGATGATTTTCTTAAAATCATTTTCCAGATCATACATGCACATAGTGAATGGAAGAAACCATTAATTTTCTGTATTCTTTCTCACCGATGCAATGTGTGTTTTATTTGCTGTCTGCAACAAATTGCAGTCAAATTTATCATAAATTACATCCTTGTGCTGAGGCAGAATTCTTCCCTAGTCACTGAGGCTAATTACTCTTCTTTTTTTCTTTCTTTACAACATCAGACTGCATTTTCTCAAACTAAGCCTTATACGGATTGTTTGCAAAGTGAACGGAGTCTCCTTTTCCATTTTACATTGTCTTTTTGTGTCGAATTTCTCAAGAGCAAGAAAACTTTTCCAATCCGGTAGTACTTTCTTAATGAGCTTTAACTTCAAACAAATGTCATCTCCAAGATATTGTAACACCTGTTGAATGATAGAAATGCCTAGACTAGTGTCTTTAATAGCTTTAAGCCAATTCTGGGGCGCTTAACACTTATCAGATACTTCACTTTATTGGAAAACATTTACTTTGCAGAGGAATACTTGAACTCTGTGCTATATTGTCCTGTTATCACTGTTGCCTTTAGTATCTTCAGTAAACTTGGAGGAAAGAGCTGGGAACCACGCAGAAGCTAAAGTGAATTTGTATCACACTGCTATTTGCCTTGTCATACAACCATCTACCTCAAAGCAGGGAGTGTGCTCCCTGAGGAGCTCTTGCAACATTTAATTGCCCAATACAACAGTCTAACTCAGTGTTAACTCCCTTGGGGTTTTTGTCTTAGCACCTCTTCAGCCTCAGGTGTTACCCTCACACGTGTGCAGCATCATTGCCTTTCAGGGATGACACCTGAAGTTCCTCAGGTTTGATTTCAATTTCCTCTTACAGGGTTTGCCGCCCATTCAAATGGCGTGATCTCTTGGGGTTGCCTCCTTTCCCACGTCTACTGGTGAAACTGAATAAGGAAAATCCTGCATCTTAGAGGAGAATGTAAGTATTCTTGTGCAAAGACGTTAAGACACAGCTCTTAGGGCAATTCTATATTCTTCACGTTGCATTGTAGTATTAATGCATGAAGCTGTATTTCTACTAACGGAAGGTAGGATCACTCTGCTGGGCAGTAGAGCAATGACTATTGTGTAACGTGTGGGCTTAAATGGCTAAACTTAATTATGGATTGGCTGAGTTTTTCCCCAGTGAAGAAACAGGGATGCCATGCCAGCTGGCAGAACTCGGAGACATCCAGCCTCACTCCATGCAGGGTCTACAGCAACCCTTGCTGTTTGGAGGATGTTTCCTACGAGCTCCCAGGACCATGGAGGTTACCAGAAACTTGATTTCGCACGAAACTTGGAGACCAGGGTCCCGTTTCACCCGATGAGGAGGAGTTCCCACCTTGGCGAGTGGTTAACACCAAAAATAGCTCTTGCTCTGTCCAGCCCAACCTGCAGCCCTGCTGGGCGAGCATCCTTTGGTGATGACCACACGCACGGAAAGAGGGGTGCCTGCGCTGGCGCGGCTCGGGCTCCCTCCCGCGACCTAGGGGCCCCCGTCTCCCCCTCCGTGCGCAGCCGCCCCGCAGCAGCCGAGGCGAGCACGGGACTGTCCCCGCGGCGCCGTCCCAGCCCGCCGCGCACATGGCCAGCGAGGGCGGCGGGGGCGCGACGCTGCCCCGGGGAGGGTCTGCCAGCCCTGCGGGCGGCCCCCGCCCCGCACACCTCCCCCGCGCGGGAGGAGCGGGAGGGAAACCCCCAGTTCCGCTTCCTGACGGCGCGGCGGCCCGGGCGGGGAGCGGCGGCCGGAGCGCGGGGCTGCCGGCGCCCATGGCCGGCGAGCGGACGCGGCGCTTCACGCGGAGCCTCCTGCGGCCGGGGCAGGCGGCGGAGCTGCGGCACAGCGCGGCCGCCGCCGCTGCCACCGGGCGGCTGCAGCTGCGGGTGAGTGCGGCGGGGCAGCGCCCGGCGCGGTGCGGGCACCGAGCTGGGGGCACCGGCCCAGGTGCGAAGCGCGCTCGGGGGCCGGGCAGGGGAGCGGCGCGGGGAGCGCAGCGCTGGGTGCCCCTGCCCGCCCGGAGCAGCGCAGCGGCATCGGAGCCGCTCGTTCGGTGCCGCAGCGCTCCGGTCCGCGCTTCGCTGTGCCGGGGCTACGGACGGCGGCTGGCGGCCCTCGCCCTCTTGGGGGGTGAATGCCAGCTGTCCGGCATTCTCTCTTCGCCTTCGCTGGTGTTCTTTCCCTTTGGCTGAGCTTCGCAGAGGCAGACGAAGTGAATCCCGAAGAGCGCACTGCCAGTGCCAGAACGAGCTCGGGGGCCGGGACAGAGGCGCCGGCTCCCCCAGTGTGTGTCAGTCACGTGTATTATCGGTGCTGCACAGCCCGTGTGCTCGTGTGTAACCATCGCTACTGAGATGCGTGTGCGCTCTTGGTGATTTCCACTGGAAACCCCACGGAAGAAGCCTGAAATGCCACAGAAACACTGACTCTGCTCTTCGTGGCAGCGTTCGTTTCTAAAATGCATTGCGTGAAGCTTCAGCCCCAGTGAATCTCCATCAGTGAAATAGCACAAAAGGGCTGTAAACTGTTACCACGCTATTTTAACAGTATTTTCTCTTCCCTTTACATAGTTGTATCTAAGTCCTTACCTGATGGGCATAATGGCAAATTGTTAAGGTTCACAGGGAAATATCTGCTAGCTTTTTCAAATCAGTAGGCATTAATGAACCATTTATTAGCCATTTTTATATTAAGTTTCCTTTGGACTTAAAGCTATGTGCTATGAGAGATATGGTTCCTTCTTAGATGATTAAGCATATGATTTCTGTGTATCATTTTAATTCAGATAAATGTATTCCTTTTCTAGTTTTTCAGTCAATACAGTTCATGTAGTAGACTAAAAAGCTGAAAGAGAGAAGGTTGTAAGTGAAAGGTCATCGGTCATCAAAGTTCACCCCACGGCTGTGCCTAAATGCAATGCACTCTCTCTGCATAAAACAGGAAATAATTCTCCAGTGTTGTTCTCATAAAGTTAGTGGGCATTTTTCATATTCTGAGAGGTCTCACCCAGTACAAATGGAGAGCAGTGCTAAAATGATTGCTGTGCTTGGGGACAGCAACCGGTTCATGGTTCCTAGCTATCTGTACACTAAATGTGAATTGTTTTCTCTACCTCACTGGATTCGAAGATCTTTTGCAGTAACTTTGAAGGTCTTCATAAAGCACTCTCAGACTTCTGACATGAAGGCTTAAAAGAACTTCTTTGTTTTTCACGGCTTTCCACAAATCTTCTATGTGATAACAGCCCTTGTCAAATCCTGAAGCATCTCTACAACTGCATCACCAACAGATTTATGTGGTCCTGCCCTCTGGGCACAGAGATCAGAATCTGGGCCATTGTCCAACAGGATATACTATGCTGATGAAGTTTTGGTGGAAATGTTCTAGGAACCATCATTGTTCCTAGACCAGATACTGTGCTCAGTAGTTGTCCCCTAGGAGAGTGTATGAGTCCATGTACTGGCTAAACTATTGTATTGTCTCATTGCATCTTAAAGTATTATAAATGAAGTTCTGATAGAAGTATGTTTTACTCTGCTATGTTTCTGCTGCAAGAATGCAAAAAAACCAAAAACAAACAAAAAAACAAAACACACAAAACCCTGGATGAAATTGATGAAGCAAATCTGAATTTGGTGGTCTGGTTCCCTTGAGAAGAGCAGGGGTTTTAATGTACTGCTAACAAATCATATACTGCAAACTTAAGAATATAGTATTTAATTACTGCCCCTGTATTTGCATTGCATTTTATTCAGTCTGTCTTTGAAGCATCAAGACTTCAGTTGTATGGTGACAAAAATCATCTACCACTTCTGTGAGTCTGACTTCCTGTTGAGTGATGTAACATAACAGTGCTGGATTTCATCAGGGCTTTTGATTCAGTATCTGAGGCAAATGCAGTCAGATCTGCAAAGATGGTCTTTTAAAGATACTGAAGTTAAAATTTGAAGATGCCAGACAAAATTCTGGTTTCAGTTATAGCGCTCAGTGGGAGCACTTAGGGACTTCCAGATGTTGTGTTTTATTCACCAGCAGGCACAATGGTTCTGAAGTCTGGGTTGCTTGCTGTGTTGAATATGTATGACTCTGAGGAACTTAATGAAGTTGCCATCTTTTTACCATACTTTCTTGGGTTGCCAGTAATGCTGTCTCTGAAAGGCAAAGTTTTACAAAATACTTTATGCTGAGAACTCTTGATGGATTACAAAGCAGCTCCCTTCAGAGATAAATCTCTTCTAGCTACATCAGCTAAGAATGAGCAGAATTAACCCTTAGATCTTGGCTAACGGACGGAAGATCTCTTGGCAAACATAACCTGGGTTGCAGTTTTGAGGCTGCCACATAGAGCTGTGATGTTCTGTTCTGGGCAGTGATTGTTGCCTCTGGATCCATAACATTTGGCCTCTGTGCCTTACACACAGGAAGGACACTGGGATGGCACTGCCATCGCTATAAAGTGGCCGTGTTGCTGTTGTAAAAAAGTTCCACAGGGCCTGAAGTCTCTGGCTGAACTTGAACTGTCTTTTTTATCAAATATAACAAATGTTCTCACAGAAGAGGAAAATCAGGTGTATTCATTGAGGTGTACTGGTTCTGATCGCCTCTTGCTCTGGATGTATCAGCACCATATATTCCACTTGGAGTAAATCTGGCTTGTGTTGGAGTGTGCTTAGAGTTGGCACAGCTGCTGTCACGAGTCTGCAAATAAATGGCGACTACCAAGTAGGGAAAGTGTAAAGAATGAAGCTTTCTGATACTGCTTTTTTGTATGTCCTGTATTGAGTTGCAGCTGGACCTCTGTTAGCACCTGTGCTAGGAGTTTTTCTTGTCTTAGCAGATTGGTAAGGGCCTAGGGATCAAATGTCTAAACTATCTTAGAGAAAAGTGGAGTGTTGTGTCTTTTAGCTCTTTACAGTCTTCATACAGCGTTTTTTTTTTTTTTTTTTTTTGTACTTTTACCTTTGCTCATATTTATCCATTCAATAGGGGGAAAATAGTTGCCAGCATTCAGCACTCAAATCTGTTTTTTGAAAGAAAATGGGGTCATTATAATCAAGAAAAATGAGTTGGCAGAAGTAAAGGTGTTTGTCGTTTCGTGCTGTATAAGACAGGAACTTCTGCAGTGCCCTGAAAGATAGAAAGTGGAAACGGAGGTTGAGGGTAGAATATATGTGTGTATCTTGCTTGTAGAGGGTAGTAGCTGCAGTATTTTGGCACAAGTAACACATTTTACATTAATTACTCAACTCTTCGGCAGGTGGAAGGAGTGATACTATCAGGTGTTAATGGTGTGTGGCAGTACCTCAGGTTGTTTCCATAAGTGCCTCATTAAGCTTTCTAGTAGAAATGGCATTTCACCAAACTAGCCAGTGAAATAGATCAGTATCATCTGGAAGGTGAATAATTTATTGTATTTTGAAACTTTCTTGAGAAATTCTTTGTCTCCTCTAATAGAAAACGTTTATTTGAATGTTGCTGTATGAACACTCGCTGCCACTGCCCAGGAGAGCTGAACGGCTGTGCACAAGGAAGGGAAATTAATATGTCTGTTGCTTCATTGGTGTCTGTACCTGCAGCAATGTTTTACTGGAAGTTTTTTAAATGGGGATGTGTCAGTCAGTGCTCCTAGAAATCAGCTTGCTAGCTGCTTAGCTAATACTAAACTTCATGTTATGCTATTATTTCCAGATCTCAGTTAATTTGGCTAAGTACTGCTGGCTGCAGTCCTCATCCTTTACATAAAGTATTGTGACACTCTTTTTATAAAAGAGCTGTGGCGGGTCTTGCTCTTCATCTTTCTTCCATAGTTAAACAAGTTAATAGTAGTCTGGAGTTGGTCTGTTGCTCCACGTGTCTTTTTTTTGGCAGAGGTTTCTTTCCATCGAACTGCAGCCAAGCACAGAGAGTTGTGGTGTCTGATCGCCGAGTACTGGCTGTCTCTCTCTCAAGTGGAAGGCTGGATTACATGGCTCTGTCTTTGACACAAAATGGGTTTCTCTCCTTTTTCTATTGGCTAGGACCATTATACTTTCTCCCTGAAAGAACAGATTCCCTTAGTTTCCAATGTGTTTTTTATTTGGTATGTTCATTACAAATAGTAAAGTCTCTATTTGTAGTTGTATATTTCTAGCTGTGTGTAGGTAATGAAGTGGTTTGTGACTGCAGTGGTGTATTGTAGTCTCTCACAAAGAGTAATGTGTTTTGTTTCCAGTCTCAGAAAGAGCACCCACTGCCTTGGTACATGGATAATTTTAACAGAGCTTTGACTCTGTAGGACCATGTTACATGGCCTTTTTTTGTTATATGATCATGCTTCAATTGGGCTTCCATTTTGTGAAAGAGATGATGCTGAAAACCTCATCTGTTGAGAAGGTAGAGTGTTAACTGAGCTTTTTCAAAGACAGAAACTGGATTGTGAAAGGCTCCTTTCCTCTGAGGATGTTCTGGTGTCTGTTGTCCAGGGTGAACCCAAGCAAGGCACTTATGCAGACAGTGAGGATACCAAGGTGCTGTATACAAAATAGACTCTGTGTGCCTGTACATAGGTGCACATGCACTGTCTTCACAGACCAGTGTGAAGATCTTTTTGTCTATTTCCCAGCAAACCTCTTAATGTATTGGTTTTGTCTTACTTTTGTGTTTTCTTTGGTTAAGACCAAGGTGATAACCTGATAAAAGAATCTTAAAAGCACATGTGTGCAGAGAAAGCCTCATCCCAGTCTAGTGGTTGAGGAGAGAGAGTTTGTGTCAGGCCCAAGGGAATATTATCTGCAGTCTAGAGCTGGTAGTTCTGTTATTTAGAGCCTTTGCATTTGAGATAAGTTATGGTTTGCTCAGGGCAGATGACATATTTGGAATGTTAGCAACCTTCTGGGAATGCAGTGCAATGTTGAAGTATTAAACAGCTTGTTTATATTTGAAATTTACCTATGAGCCTTGGTCATGAATCTACACTCAAAAATTTACCTTTCATTGATAACTTGTGCAGCTGCCCTTACCTGGTCAAGGACAAGACCTGCATTATCTGCAGAGAGTCTTCTTTCTCACCACCGTTTTTTTTTTTTTTTTTTTTTTTTTTTTTTTTTTTAATGTGTCTGAAGTGTCTGATGAGTACTTTTGTAGCTGTTTTTCAGTTGAGGTATCCCAAGGACACTCAGTCTGGCCCCGGCAAGGATGGGATCACTTTCAGCTGGCTGCTGGAGCCCAGATGTAAGGGCAAACCAAGCAAAGGGCACAGGCAAGAATGCACCACTTGCACATTCTCCAGCTGCGAGGCTCCCTCCTCTGCAGGCAGACACAAGGGACAAAGTCTGCGCCTGAGCAGTTCTGGGAACTTAAGCTCAGACTGGCACTGTGGATTAAATTGAGGCAGAAATGAGGAAAAGGAGATAAAGGAAGAGAGCCTCAGAGAGGGTGGAGACAGAGAAGGGAAAAAAAGGGTTTAGGGAGAAGTTAAAAGCATTGGAGAAAATGGGGGAAAAGAGAAAAGACTTTGTGGGGAAAGAGAGGCTGAAGAAGATGATAAAACGAAGGAAGGAAATGAAGAGAGCAGCAAGAAAGATTCGTCAGGTTAGTGAAATAACTTCTGTAGATAAAACCCTTAATATGCAACCCTAAGCAGTCATTTATTAGGTAGGGAGCCCAGGCACTTGGATTTAAATGCAGAGTTTTAACCGTTGTCTTGCATCTGTCACTGACTAACAGTTTTTGTTTTAAATTCATGGGAAGTGAGTCAGCTTGAGCAACTCAAAATGCTATCAGTTTATAGAAGTTGCGTTAACTTTTTTCTTTTTTGGCTACAAGGTTAAATACGGGATCTTGGGAGAGAGAATGAACAGCAGTACAGAAGAGAAAGAGAGTCTGGAAAATTAAGCCTCATGTTGGCTTTGGAAGAGCATGGATATGCAGACAGAAGGTTTAATATTGTTGTGGTTTATAAAAGGCAGTTCTGCAGTGCATATGTCACTTCCAGAAGTCAAAACATGTTTGTAACTTTTCTAGCGCAAGGTCAAAAGCCTATGAAGTAGTGACACAAATGTGATTATTAAACAAATAGCAAAGACTTGCTTACCATGCATATAATGTTTCCAGTTGAGGATTGCCTGCATTTCACTGAACTCAACAATAGTTTTCTGAATCTAGATTATACTTGCTCTCTGTTTTATACCAACTGTGTATTCTTACTGTGGCAAATGCCAACTTTATCCCTGTTTTTGTTGATAAGAAAAACAAAACACCAGGAGCTGGCTGCCCAGGATCATGCAATAAATCTGCAGTAAAAGCCTTGGAATGATTGTCTCCAAGTTTATCCTCATCATAGGCTCTCCTGCCCCATATAGATGAATAGTTTGCCTGGCTTTGTAATCTGCCCTGCTGTTCTCATTGCTACGTGGGCAAATTTCTCTCTCTCTTTTAAAATGTAAGAAAACTGAAGGCTGCCTGCCCTTCGTGTGCTTGCATAGTTTGAATGACTTCTGCTCACTTTGTCCCTGTCTGGGCAGAACTCAAACAGGCTCCAAATAGCAGTGTAGTAAGAGGCTACTGAGCTGCATTGGTGCTAAATGGTAATGTGTGTAAGTGAACCCTTTCAGAACTAGGAAGTTTTTCTCTACTTCTCCTTTTTTTCTTTTTCCTCTCTATTTCCCACCCCTCCCTTCCCCTCCTCTGTTTTTTTGATGGTAGCACAAGGAAGTAGTCTATTATTTTTTCTCCTTCATGTTAGTGATGCATTATCACAACCTAAATGCATTGCTTACATATATTTTGTGTAGATTATTTGTCATTTCTGGCACTAGTGTTTTTTTCATGATACATAGAGGAAAGAGGTCAATGTTTCTTCCTTGTTCTTAAATTTTACACAGTGCTTTACAAACATGGGGAGAGGGTTCCCATGGAGCACTGGGGTAGATGATGCTGCCCAGCCTCTCCTCTCCAGTGTGTACTCTGGGAGTTAATTATCCAGCCTCTTTGCCTGGGTACTGTAATGTTACTTTTCAGCTGGAACTCAAATACTGCTTGTTTTGGAACACAATGTAATGTTTTGAGATGACATAATGTAGCTGTGCTTTAGGCTTGTATAAAAATACATCAGATGAGGAAATCTGGATATGTTTGTGATATGCACGGGTTGACATTGTGCAAACAGCAGAGTCAACTGTAGCTCCTGTCATTAGGGTCCAGGCAAATATAGGGAAATGGAGATGGATGCCTCCCTGCAACAGGAATCTTCCGCTGCCTCTGTGAAACAAAGTTTTATCTCTGGAGACTCAAAGAAAAAAATAAACCCTCAAAAATTGAAAAAGATACACTGTATTACATTTTAAATTACTAATTTACTAATTATTTAATAACAATTAGCTTACCACTAGATTTTTTTCCCCACTATTACTATTGTGCAGTTGTATAATGTGCATTGTACAGAAGTTCAGTACTTTGTCAACATTGTAGTGATTTTCTTAATTTACATGTAGTTCCTTGCTTCTGACTTCATGTAGTGTGGAGGAAGTACAAGGCAATTCTGTCCTTGAGTCTGAAATGGCCATTTCAGGTAGGAGAGTAATGTTGGTTGACTTAAGGCAAACATGATTGTAGGTTACTTTGACATGTTGACCTAAATTAAATGATGTAGATATAATGTAATTTAATGAATGCAATGGAATTGGATATGATAGGAAAAAAGCTTCCCTTTTTACGTGTTACTGTTTATCAAAGTACTACAGAAATGTTCTCCCTGAAACTGGGATGACTAGGTTTGTTTAGAATAGCAAAAAGGAAAACAAAATCTTTGGATTTTAGTTTTTAAACTGTCATCATCTAAATGCATTGTTTTCCCATGTAGGTTTACTGCTAGATGTACCTGCTTTGCCAGTTGTGAGTAGGTTGATGGATGTCAGCTGATTTTGAGGAGTATCATTCTAGTCAAGAGTGAAATTCTGCACTCTCAGGTGTCTCGTGACACTTGGCTCTGCTTTTCCTAGGGCTAAGTTAAAAGGGAAGCACATTGTCCCTGTGCAGACAAGGCCTAGAAACATCTCTTATCCAAAAGCTGTCTGGAATACCTCAACTAAGGGTCAAATGTGTACATGTTTTGATGCAAGTTCCTCAGTGATCTTTATTTTAGATCAGGCTTTTTGCTTGTGTTGGGGGGTGAAGTTGATATGGTTTGAAGAAAATGCATTTTTAAAGTGTGAGAAACTTCTGTGATCTCAGTTTTTGCCAGGCTTTGGGGCAATTTCAAGAGCTTTGTAAACCTTACTGGATTTCAAATCCTGCCCTCCCCACTCAAATGCCCCTTACTTCCAAAAAATTGTTCATTAAAATTCAAACCAATGTTTTGTGTTTTGTATGACTTTGAGGAGTCCTTTAAGAGCTGTGGATGGTTCCCAGCAATTTTCCTCTGTCACTTCTATGAATTGCTTTGAATTTCTTCTAGTATCTCCTAGGATTAGTTCCTCTTGCCTTTCTTCTGACCAGTTTTCTGTGTTTGCTCTGTAACTAGAATAAATGCAATATAGGACCAGTACAATGCTTATCACTTGAAAGCTCTGAAGGACAGCCCAGTGAGGACTAATGTGGGTCTGCGATGCTGGGCACAAGCCTTCCTTTTTTTGCATCTGATCCTCCTCCCTCCTGCCCATCAGCTGTTTCCCTGCTGTTTGCTTTCTGCCCTAGACCCTCTGCTCTCTTTTGTCTGGTTTATGGTGAACTTTTAGGCATATCCAAGTGTTTGTAGAGTATTTTGTTACCTGTGCAAGTACTTGCTGCATAGTGGGGTGTGGGAAGAGACATGGGACCTTCTAGTCCCCTGTGGAGTGAGACTGAGCAGGAACAAGTGTCTTCATCCTGCCCCCAGCATGCTCCTGACTCCCCACTGCAGTGTGCTTGGTGCTACTGTAGCTGTGGGGCAGAAGTGAGCAGCACGCTGGGGTGCTCTGGTGTGCAGATGATGTGTCTGACAGAACAAGTGCATGGCAGAAGGGACACCAGGGAAGCCAGGGCAAAGACTGCTGTGGTACCTTCTGGCCACAGTGGCAGGTAACAAAGCCTGAGATGACTTTTTCAATCCCTTTCTTCTTCTCCGAGACACTTTTTGCAGCTTCCTCCTTACCCTCTATCCACCCCCTGCCTTCTTGCCCTCTTAGCCTGTGCAAGTTCTGGCAGCCATGAGAAAAGTCCAAACAAAAATGTCAACAAAACAAAGGAAGGAGAGGCTGCTTATACTCAGATACTGTGCAAAATGTATGTGCAGTTGGAGGGAGGGCAGGATGCCAGTCCTCTATATCCCCTTTGGAAGCAAATACAGCACTCCTTTGCATGCTGTGAGTAGGCACGGGAGAAAGGATTTGTAGCTTGTTCAGTCTTTGGGTGAAGGTGATGGGCTGAAGTCAGCCTGGGTGCTATTGATTGGACTATGCTGGTTTAGTTAGTAAGTCATCTTTGGAGTCCATCCCATGGATGAACTTTCTCCGTTGCTGTGCCATGGCACAGGCCAGGCTTGATGTCTTTTGTTAGGAATGCCTCCATTGCATTTCACATGCCATAAATAACTTGTGGTATTCGTAGCAATCTCAGTCTCTCTTTGAAGATAGAAGTGTACAGGCTTTTTTTCCTGGCTTCTTTTTTTTTTTTCTTCTATTTTTGTTAGTTAGAAAAACCTCAAAAGTGGTCTCAAGTCTTGAAAATGGTTTAGGGGCCTAAATTTGGCCATCTTGGGATAGAACTGTTTCATGGCTTTGAACTTGAAGCTACATGGAACAAAATACGTAAAAGGTCATCACGCAGAACAACTGTGTATTGACAGGGAGACCTTGGGAAAACATGTCCTGGGTCATACCTCTGATTCTGTGTGCAGAGAGAAAGGGAGTGATGAGTAAGTATTAAAAACAGTAATGAGCAGACTTTGATATTTATTCTAGAATATCATGTGGTCGGTATCTTTTGTATTCACATATCTGCAAGGCATACTAAAATATGTGCTGAGCTATCATGTTTCTATTGTCAGTATATAGGCACACTTTTTTTCCTTCCATTCATGTGTAGCAGGTGGACTTCTAGCAGTGGATAAAGAGCAATTACAGTAGCAATGCAGAAGTGAAATACCATACACAGCTCTCTCTGAAAGCAAGTTACTGAAAAGCATCTGCCTGTTTCAAAGCTCGCATCTCTTTTAGGCAACAGTTGCCTTTTACATTAGTAGCAGTTGCTTTTCTCTTGGAGCTGCGTGATTGCACACTGCTTCTGTTCTGCTGACACCCTTCCATTAAACAGCTAAAATTGCAAACCTTGGTGGAAAATAAGTCATACTACATTAAGTGGGATTGAATTATACTGGTCTCTTCAGTGCAGCATGAATTTATCCTCATAGCCTCTCTAGAATCAATGAAAACTGTTTTTCAGGTTGTTAGGAGAACCTACCAAACAGAAATTCAGGAGATAAATGAGCACATATGTAGCTTTCCTGGTCAAATAGGACCTGTGGTTTAGCAGCAACATTAGGAAATCCCTAATATAAACAAACAAAAAGGTTGCAGACAAGGTAGATTATTACTTTTCTTCAGATGCATTCAGAAACCTCATGTTCCTTCTTTTTGTATTCCAAATACATACCCAGTCATTTCTGTGTTTCTTGAAAAAGAATTGGAGCTCATGAAACACACCAAGTCCAAGTGGTTTAAGTCTGATTGGTTTGGAAATGGAAGAAGATGGGATGGGGGTGTTTTTTTATATAGCAATGGTAGTTCCAGCTTGCTGTTGATGTTGGCGAAGAAGTACTTTTGGCCTTATATGTATCCTTTCTCCAGAAATTTGCTAAAGAGTTTCAGGTGGATGTTACAAGTTACTTGTGTTGCAATAAGCAAAATGATCAATAGTACAGTGGGACACAACTGACCTGCTTTGGTTTGAAGTTTATCTTCTTTCTTTCCTCCCCCTACCCCACCCCGCCAATTGTTCTTGTAATGAGAACCCTTCAAATTCAGTAGGCATGGCCTATATTTTGCAATTAAATACTCTCTTACTCTCATTTCGTTATTCTCGTGTCTGCCCACTCCCTGCTTTGCTGCCCTCGCCTCTTCCAGTCCTTGGTCCTTATTGCACTTTGTCTTTCTCCCACTTGTGTCTGAGCCTCTGTTAATGCCCTTCTGTGCAGGGAACAGTATGTCAGTTGTCTGTCAGGCGCCCTATCTTTGCTTGCTGTCCGTGCCACATTAAAGCCCACTTCTTCCAGGAATGCTCCTTCCAAGTTCTTGAGAGGGGTAATCTCTCTGCTTCTTCTCTTCACTGAACACCCATCCCATGTTGTTCTGCCCAGTCATGTCTCTTGCCTCCATACTGGCAATGGAAAGTCTTTGGCTTTGGTAATATGCCTCTCTCCTGGCTTTAGTACAATGTTTTACATTGAACAAATGGGTTTGTATTGATAATTGCTAGTTGAATGACTGTTCACTAGGTAAAATACAATTCAATTAACAGTGACTCTTCTTGAAAGAAGAACCTTTCCTTTGTCTGTTTCCTTAAAGGATTTCTATACTACTGATTCCCTATTCAGAAGACAACTCCATGTTTTGGTGTGTGAATAATGAACAGATTTATACATATTTTAAAATTGACTCAGGTAAATAGTTTGCTGCCAGGGCTAACACTGATTTCCTTTCAATTATGTGGCATGCTCAGTTCTGGGGGCTTTAGGAGGAGATAACTTGTCACTTAAACTCCATGCTGATGGCTACTGAGGAGTGCTAGAACAAAGTATAAGGGTCCCTCTGCTTGGTCTTTGTGCCCCCACACTTCTGGTTTTCTGGTTTCTACCACTGTTTCCTAGTGTGTATTTCAGAAGAGCCTGGTTCCTAATCCTAAAGGATCTGGCAGGAGTTCAGATATGAAAATGTGAGTTTATTTTGGGGAATATTTTGTGTGATCAGGAATTGGAGTCAGCAAACTACTTATAATTGGAGCTTGAAAAGCTGAGGTGTTAATACTGTATGATGTACAACGATGGGTTGCTGCTTAGTGTGTATCTAATATCTCCCCAGCAGCATGTCTTGAACCCACCTTGCAAAGTTTGCAATGCAGCTGGTGAGCCTTGATTGTGTCACTGGTGTGGAGGTGAAACCAGCTCTTCTTTAAGAGTGGAGAGAAGAGGAAGCTGATTGGGAAGGGACAGCAATAAAATGGACCTTGCCGTTTTGGCCCCAAAAAGCAGCTGCAGTTTTACAAAAGAACACATATCAAATGACTGTTGGCAGTTAAAAAGATGAAACTTTAAAAAACAAAAAGTTCTTTTATGTGTGGTTATGAATAGTTTAAAATACAAGAAATACAGGAATTAAAGTGAAAAAAATGAAAATAAATTTAATTTCTTTAATGTATGAAAATAAATTCCTTTCGCCCTTCTCCCCACTTGATCCCTTTCTTTTCCTTCTCACTCCCCTTCCTCCTTCCCTCTTTATTTGTTTAGAGGCTTGAATCAGTGGAAGTAGATATGTTTCCATGTGATGATACAGTACTTAGTAGATAATACTAAAGGGGAATATTTATGGAGAAGATGATAATCATTTTCCTTGTCTGTCAAATGTGGCTGTTATGGGTGAGCCTTTGAATCAGATGTCTGAATCTGCTTGGAAATCTTCCTGTTTGTTTCTTTTGCTGTTCTTTGGGGGAAGGGGAGGGAGTGTGTGTGTTGTTTGGAGTGTGTGTCTCTTTTAAGTCTGGTTAAATGCTGGGGTTTGATGTAACAACTTTGTGTACTGACACAGCTGTGCCTCAAGGGGAACCCCATTGACATGGGTGACTTCAGTACCAAAAGCCTAGCACATTAGTCTCCTTTAATTCTAGTTAATGAAGATTTTGTCCTTTCTAGAAGAAAAATACATGGAAATAATAGGCAGCTTATGATGTCATTCATTTAATTGTCATTAACATATAGAGAGTAAAAAAGATAAGGCAAGAGAATGATCTGATTCCTTTTGCCTGTGTCAGAGCTCCAGGTGTGCCTCATAACCAGTGTGCCAAACAGACCCTGCTGTAAACAGCTAACAAGGACAATTTAAATTTTTTTACTTTTTTTTTTTTTTTTTTTTTTTTTTTTTTTTTTGTTATAAGGGTACAAAAATAAAAATTGAGTCATGACTGGGGAATAATACACTCTCATTACTTTTGTTGTGGGCTCAGCCTGGGAAGTTTTTTAGGTTTTTCATGTTGGTCTCTGAGATAACAGGAATATAAGCTAGCAAAGTGCAAATGCTAACAGTACAACTGCTTTTACACAGGAAACACTACTTCCTGTTCTGTTTGATGTTCTGTTGACTTTCCCATAAATATTAACCCATCTGGGGCTTCAACGTTTTTTGTTACGGTGGGATAAACAATGTCAATAACAGCCAAATTTAGTCTTTATTCCTTTAAATAGATTGAGCAGGTTCTGGTTAAAAATAAAAATAATCCTGTAATTCCTTTAATTGCAGTGTAACATCTTCAGTCAATTTGGCAAGTGGAATTAGATTTACCTTTAAAGCATGGGCTCATACTGGTGTGTCTTTCTTTTCTGGATCAGGTTAGAGCTTCAGAACTTGGGTGTCATAGGCAGATGCCAGGTTCTTCAGCACTCCCAAGTCAAATGATAATTCTAGTGCCATTTGATGGTCTTCCCAGATCACCAGATAAATTTATATGTAGAGTAGGATGATAGATCCATCTTCTTCATTACTTTCTGGAGGTGAATTTTATCTCTGTCTCTTGAGAGCCCAAGCAAATGCTGTCCACAGGCCAAGGGCATCAAGGTCCCTTCCAACCTGAGTTTTTCTATGATAGAGGTGAACTGCTCTTAAATTTTCCCCATGCCTGTTTCCCTTGGCTCACAGTCATGGGAACCCTGATTCAGCAGGATGTCTTTACTTGATTAGGGTAGTACCTCCTACCAGGGTGCTGCAATCTTTTGGGGTTAGCATTCAAGCTTGTGTTTTTTTCAAATCAGATGCTGACATGTGAGATTTGAAAGCCAGAGGGTGAGATCTGCTGATAAGTTTGTGCTGGATGGAGGACATCTCTAGGTGTCTCCCTGGAAATGCTGTGGCTTCCATTCCCTGGTGCTTCTGTGTGCCACTGCCACTCTGCCCCAGCAGTCTCCTCACTAAATTGCCAGCCTGATCTTTTGTGAAGAACAGTCATGTTGAATTTAGTGTTACTACATCAAGAGTAAGACACTGATACTGAGAGTAAATAATTGTAACCAAGTCTGTCCTTATGCCTGGCAGTGTCTGTTTGGTTGTATGGATATGCTTTATTTAGATGTAACTGTTCCTAATTTGCTCAGCTGCTTGACAAAAGCATAAATGACAGCAAGGTGAGAGCTGTTCTGTTCGCTGCAACTCTGTGTTACTGTGAAATAATTGTAACATTACACTGAAAGTGATAAATGATCATTAGCTCCTGACTTCAATTAGAGCACTAATTATATATTGGAGTAAATTTCAGCAGAAATGAACAATTGTTATCTCTGTATTTAAATTTCTCTCTGAACTGTAAGAGAAAGTTCAGAATATTTTTCCTTGGTGTGTAAAAGGGGTGTGTTTAAAGGAAGTTGACAGGTGTCATCATGTTTTCACTTGGATATTGTGTGTTCTAAAGAAAGCTTTGGCAGCACAGACAACCAGAGTGTTGAATTCCTTAAAAACCAGCAATAAGACAATCTTTAAAGTTCCAGTGTGTAGTCTGTAACATTTAAATCATTTAAGTATACATTGGTACTTTTTCAGCTGGAGTTGCTTAGGAACATAACCTTGTTGAATGCCCAGCTGTCAGCAGAAGAATGAGGGGGTGGGCCAGGAAGCTGGTCATCTATTGAAAAATGTAATTGCATGTTCCACACAGGGAACTGTTTGCTTCCCTGAAATAAATACATTGTGAGCGTAGATAATTATGATTTCCCAAAAAGCACTATCTGGCTGATTTGTTCTTCATTTCCTCCTTGATTAAGAAGTCCTGAAAGACTGAACAGAGAAGAGGTCAATGTTTGGGTACTACCTAAAATTGCTAGGATCCCTTGGAAGTTTATTTGAGATGTGTCATGATAAAATAGAGAATGACACCTCTTCTGTTATATACTAGACAATTTTTTTTTAGTAGCATTCTGAAATGGTTCTACAAGAACAGGATTTTTGCATAAATATCACTTAATTTAAAAGAAAAGTCAACAACAGATACTATTGAGACTTTAATAATTTAAAAAAATTACTTGCAACCAGACATTTCATTTAGTGAGAATGAAAACTCTTTGCACATAGTGTATTTAGTTCATAATTTCTACTCATATTTTAATCTCCTTTGGACTTCAGTGTTAGTCTTTCAAAACACACATGTTACTAATCAAAATATTATTCTTCTAAAGATTTTTTTTTGCCTGAAATACCCACCAGAAGACATATGTTTATAGAAGCTGTGTTAGAACTTCACAAATACAGGCCAAACAACTTCGAATTGGGCTGGTTTTGCTTATTTTGTATTTTGTTGAATAGGGTCTTGTGGATGTGATTATTAATTGATGCCAGCAACTAAGGTTCATTACTTCTAGACTTTGTATGATTTTGTTCTCTTCTGGAGGTCAAGTAAAAGAAAGGGAGTGAAATCCTGACAAGAGACATGAAATGAAAACCACATGTTGTACAGAAAAGCTGTCCAGGGGACAGAACACCACAGCGTCACTCATTAGCTGCTACAATAGCTGGTACTCGGTTTGATACAGTGAGCACATTATTGTGCTGTGGAAAAAGCACAGCAATGTTGTTTCTAAAAGGTGCAGGATGCTTGTTGGTTGGCTTTGCCTTTTGGGATGTTTTTTCCTTTCCTTGGTGATAAGGGCAAACCTGTGGTTTTCAGGCACTTCCTTAGGTGGGCCATGAGAGGTAGCAGAGGGGCTGTCTCTGAGTTGCTCCAGGTGTCTCCTTTCTGAAAGAGCAACAACATCCCACTGAGCACTTTTGGTCTGAGGAACCTGATCTCTTCTGTGCTGTTGTATGGGTGGTCTCACTGCTCCATTATGCAACTTGGACTTTCTGGCTAGTGTAAAAGGAGGAGGAATATGAGCCTCCCTGAGCTTCTAGATGTGCTAAGAAAAGAAAGATTTTTGGGCTAATCAACCCCCACATTGTAGTCAAGAGAATAACTTTTGTTACAGTATCTGGCACTACATACCCACACATCCCATTTCTATTAAATTACTTGTCTTGTGAGGGCTGCTGTTTATGCCAGCAGGATTCTGTGTAGGTGGATTTCTGTGTAGAAATTCCTCTTTTGCCCCATGTGCTTTAGCCCAAGAAACATCATGGTTAGAAGGTACATGACATGATCAAACAGGGAAAAGCTGCTTGGCTTGCTGCCTCTGGACCTGTCAGGTCTGGGTGTGTTTTTTGAGCAATATGTAAACAAACAGAAAACTCAAGGCACTTCTGTAATATTTATAGCCTGCAAAACTTTCAGACTCTTAGCTTTTTTATTTTGGGGAAAACTGCCATTGGGTTCTTGGCACTGATAAGAAAAAAAGAATCTGAAGCCACATTATTGTACTGCTAGTGGAAATAATCCGTGTTCTTCTTGTGAGATCTTTTCTGACAGATAAAAGGATACATCTGCAGCTCCTCTGTTTGGGGGTGAGGTGTGAGGAGAGCAGCACCTGAGACAACACAGTTTTTGCTGGCCGCTGTATGTACAAATTTTGCTTTGCATTTCCTTTCTTACTCTACCCACATTTTGTGCCTAATTTTCCATCTTGCAGCTGTAGAAGCTTATGCTCGGAAATTGAATGAGATTGTTCCTTTTGGTTCCTTGCTTCTGGCTGAACTCCTTGCATATGCCTCGAAGTGAAATTGCCTTGAAATAATAAGCAGGAATTGTACAGCTGACTTAGAGTTGAAAGAAGCCTGATTGGAAGTCTCTTTTGTTCATTTCTGTGTTAGGTTAGAAATAGAGCCTTCTGTGAAGTGAAACTGTATGGCCTAAAAAGTCAGTTTAAAAAGACCTCTTGCTCTGGTCTTTGTGTTAGCCTTTGGTTTAGGTGACTCTTCTACTGAGTTTGGGGCTCTCCCACACAGAGCACAAATGCAAGTTCTAGTTTGTTGAAGTGAATAAGCCATGTTCTTACACACTTGTGGAATAAATTAGTTTGGAAGGAGCTTCTGGAGGTTGTCAAGTCCAGCTCTCTGTTCAAAGTAATTTCAGAGAGACAAGGTTACTCTGGTCCTAGTCCAATTAAGTGTTGAGACTCTCCAAGGATGGAGGTCCCACAGTCTCTATGATGCTGTGTCCCAGTGTTTGACCACCCTTCATGATGGAAAATGTATTCTACCATATTTAATTAAAATTTCCACTATAAAGTGTTCTGTTCACTGTCTCATCCTTTGCCACCATGTCTCCATGGAAAGCCTCTCTTCTCTATACCCTTCTGCTACAGTATAGACTGGCAAGATTTTTCTATTGGCCTTCTTTTCTTAAGGGTGGACAAATGTATGTTTCTCAGCATTTCCTTGTATGTAGTGTCCTCCAGCCTCAGTCTGTCTTTGTGACCTTGCAATGAACTCAATCCTCTGTGTCAATGGACTTGTACTGTGCATCTGAGAACCAGATACAGCAACCACATTAATTCCCTGGGCTTGTTATCAGGTCTGTTCTGCAAGTGGTACATTCTGGAAGGTGGCTAGACCTGTTCATGTATTCTCAATGATGTCTTATCAGGATATTCGTGCTATTACAGTTAATCATAGTAGTGTGGGTACTTCTTTGCTAGAGTTACCTTGCATTGTATGTGAGACTGCTTTGAACTCTGCTTATGCTGGTGTCGTGTTGGTAGCTGATGATCATTTTGGTGTTGGGCTCTGCTTCCAGCTCTCCCTCCTTTGTTTTCAGCAGCTGAATACCCAGCTTACAGCAGAAATTTTTATCTTCGAGGCATTTGATGTTTTGAATTAAAAATTTATTAAATTAGCTTGGAGCGCCTTAGGCAGCTAAACTCCTGGCTCACTGGGACAGCCCATCATTTTTGTGAGGGAGTTTGGAAAGGGCTTTCTTGGCTTGAAAATCCAAAAGCCTGTGAACAGCATGTGCAGAGCCAGGTGGGAATTACTGCTGATCTCTATCACATCTGTAGTCTGACTCAGAGGCAGAAGGTGTTGGATACTACTCTTGTCCTGTCAGTCTGGCTTCTGAGGGAGAGAAGAAGGGAGAGACAGGAAGAATAGCAAAAGTGGGAGGGAGCCAGTGTAACCTCTTCATCTGCAGGGAAGAAAATGGTGGATTTGTTTTGGGGTTTTTTTTCCACTTTCAGTGCAGGCAAATAAAAAATGTGCTTAGCTCTCACGTAGTTGTTCTAAATGGTGATATACTAAAGTAAGGGACACTGTGCTGTGGAAGGCTGTGACTGAGGTGAAGATGCCATCAAAGTTAACTATCTCTGCCTAAAATGCAGTTACCTGCTGGGGAGCAAATTACTGCAATTTCAGGTGAAGCCTGAGACCACAGGTCTGTGAAGCTGGTGACATTCTGTATGTGAGGACTTCAGGGTCCCAATGAAGGAGACAGTAGAGCGAGGTCTTGTGTCCTCTTTGTCTTGCTTGTGGCCATTCCTCAACATGTGCCATCCAGGCTGCCACGTAGTGCCACATGTCAGTTCTCAAAATATTTTTATTCTGTGTTGGTTTGCAATCAGTACAGTCCTGCTTCTCTAACTTATCTGGTATGGCCTGAGTTTATACCTATCTTGTGTGAGCTGTTAGGATTTGTGTCTGAAGCGTGACCCATCCATTTAGCACCTGATTCCCCTTTCTTGATAGGAAGCCATTCAAGTTTTTCATTGCAAAACAACATGAAAAAACAAACAAACAAACAAAAACACATTAAAAGAAATAATTTATCTGGTGTGAATTCCTACCTCAAATTTTAAGGTATGGTCATTTTTTCCTACTCAAATGAGTTGTTTTAAAACTAAAGGAGTATATGAGGAAATGGGAGTGCACCAAGAGATACCTTCCTTTGCAGGCTCTCTTATGACCTGAAAAAGAGATATCTTTTCAAAGAGTTAGAGACTGAGAGGGATCTGGTTATGGAGATGTTCTGGTTTTTGTTACCTGTTCTTATAAAGATGTTATTTGTTTGGAGGGACAGCAAATTTGAATAAGAAATACTGTTTTTAACAAGATATCACTATCCTAAAATTCTGCTTTACTCCAGATTTAGGTGGTCTTTTTGAAAGTAACTACAATATCTCTTCATTTGTTCTTGCTTTGTTTTTCTAGCCTGTATTTGAACAGAACTACTGTTTTGGATTATGGGAATCTTTGGGTGTTACAGACATAGAGAGTAGTTTGCACATCCTGAAGATGAGATGTCAGCCATACAGGTTTCTGTGGCTCTTGTCCAGAGTTTGTGGGTGTGAAGGGAGAGTTATTGCAGTGTTTTTCTAGGCTTCTGATTATATTTTGAAGTGGTAGTTTAATAAACCACTGAGCTGCTCAGACCGTTTGCTTACAAACGGCACCTCATCTAAACCCACATCTTGCTATTAGAACTTTGTTAGTTTTTTTTTTTCTCTATGCCAGTTTTGGTTTTCAGGCTCCCACAGGGTCAGTGAAATGGAAGTCCCCTGGAGCCAAGATCAGCTGCTGATAATGCTGTTTGAGGGGTTGTGTGCTAGATGAATGTGGATCTTTCTGAAAGAAAGTAATAATTTGCTATCAGTTCTTTTTGGGAACCAGTAGGTTGGTGGCTGTTTCTTGTGCTGTGGCTTATTTGGAAAGTCTTTGCTTCAAAACTGTGAGCTCAACCAGAATTGTAACTGACGGTGAAAATTCTTCACAGAGTTTATCTTAATATATTTGGGTTTTATTTATCCGTGTGCCAGAAAAAAGGATGAATTTTGGTAGTTCCATCTAATTCACTAGTTTTATGGGAAAATAAAAGTTCTTTTTTTAAAGCAAACAAATATTTGCTTTGTAAGTTAAGTAGCTATTTTTCCTGGTTTGAAGTCAAATGTTTACTTTTCCTGTTACATGTTTAAGGAAACCACAACAATGGTCTTAGCTGCTCTTTGGAATATTCTGTGCTAGATCCAGAAGCCACTGAAATGCATTTAAAAAAGGAGGTTTTTGACACGGTCTGTGGGCTGCAGTTTTCCCATTTCACTAAGAATAATCCCTTTCATCTCACAGAGGTTGAAATTGTAGAAAACTACCTGTCAAAGTGAGGACTTACTTGAAAATCAGCAGAGTGCTTCACCTGAGTTAGAAATAAGAATGTAAAGCTACTTGCATTCAAGTTATAAATTCATTTCACTTCTTCTGTAAATAGAATATTCTGAGAAACTCCTTTAGGGATTGAGCCTCAGATGTGGAGGTCTAGGCCAGCTTCTGTCATTAGCCTGTTGGAAATCCTTATGTTAGTCTTTTTTATCACTTTGTTTCTGGTTTTTGGTTTGTTGTTTGTTGGTTTGGGTTTTTTGTTTTGTTTTGGTTTTTTACAAATTGTTGCAGTTTTTTGGTTCTGTGATAAACTGCTGTGGGATCTAATGGGGGAAATCTCTGTATTTTGGCCAAATGCAGTATGGTAGTAATTGAGTCCTTCACATAACTTTTGTATAATACTTTCCACCAAACAGCAAAATTGGCACATGCAGCCATGGGGAGCCTATTTCTGTGCTTATCTGACTTTTTTCCCCTCCCTTATCTGTATGTGATGGTTTCCATTTTCAGCAGATAAAGTCAGGATCAGCAGCTGTGAATTGGTCTTTCATGTGCTACTCCCTAGAGGGTGCCAAACACTTATTTTCTGCAGCCCAGTGCGCTCTGCAGCCAGGTGATATTGCAGCGATTGTGGCAGTGCTGGGGATGTTTCTCCTGTGCTGGAGGGTACGATGGAGAGAAATGAAGTGGCTGAATATTCAAGCACCTCTTATATAGTTATAACCATATACTCTCATTTGTGAGTTTTGACTGACTGTTACTTAGTATGTTAGGAATCTTTTGTGTTGGTCAAGGACAACTTTGTGAGAAGGAAACACGATTTAAAGATGAAAAAGCTGTGTATCATTCAGGAGTTGTGCTGACCAATTACTGAAGTAAAGACCTGCTTTCCCAGGTCACCAGGGAGCAGCTGGTAGAAACTAAAGAAATACAAAGCTGTGTACTGCTGCTTTTAGTCACCTCAGTATTTCTGATATGTAACCATTTTGCAGCTACACTTTGAAATACAATGCAGGAATGTTTTGAAATGAGTGCAGGAGGGTGTGTTAGGAGTGGAAGGCATAGGTGCTACTTATGGCCTTTAGCACCTGTGAGTGCATATGCTTTCTTTGAAATAAATGCAGAACCCAATGTATGCTTTTAAGATACCTTTATGGGTTTTTCCACCCCTCAAAGCATACTGTGCCAGTGGTTCAGCCTAGCACTGCACAGCCTCTTGCAGGCCACTGGGCTAAATGGGAAAGGTTTGGGGCCCATTGGAAGAGGTTACAGAACAACTCCTTGAAGGTGGATTTCATGCTTTACACCAATGAGTACCTTGCTTAGCAGGGTATGTGGACATCCTTTCATAACTTGTAATGGTGGCATGAGCCTTATCTCCTGTACCAGCCCAGTTCTTGTTATTTGTGCTGCTCTGCTCTCTTTAGTTCCTGTTAATGGGTTGAGGCTTTTGTGAGCCAAACTAAATATACTGTTGTAAGCAGTTCCAGGGGTGTTCCTGTTTATTTGGATGGCTCCTGTGCTCACCTGTGTCATTGCTGCTCTAGGATTGTCACACTACAACAGCTTGTGTGTAGCTTCTCAGTATGTGTCACGCAAACACATCTTGGAGAGGAGGGCTTGGTTTCCAGAGGATAAAAAAAACCCCCAAACAATCCAAACAAAATGGTGCACGTCCTCATGACAGCTTAGAGGTGTCTTGGCAAAGGGTTCCTCTAACCTGCAGTTGTCCACTTTGCTTGAGAAGAATGCAGACTCCTTTGGGGTTGGAAGAAAGGATCAGTGTTTAATTTGGAAAGTCATTCTCTCCTTAAAAGGTCTCTTCCAAGAGCTACCTTTCTGCCTTCCTGTTTAAAACCCTCAGCTGAAGACCAAAATACCAGTAGGTTGTATCCTGTTTATTCGGATCACAAGAATTCAAATGCCACAAAGAAAACAGAAAACCAATGGAAGCTGTAGAAAGGAAAACAGCTTTTAGTGTGGTGTGCTAATGAGGTATGAAACAGGTGTGTAAGAAAACCTTTGGTAGCATCTTTAGAAAGTCTTGCCCCCTGCAGGAAGAGAAATACAGGAATATTGCAGAAGAGAAATAACCCAGTGCTTGGAAGAGAAGGGGTTTGCTCTCTGCTTCAGACTTCCTGCTAGAGAGAGTTTACCTCTTCAGGCCCTGGTTGCCCTTTTGCAGAGCTAGGATCTCTTATGTGTTGAAGCCAGGGCTGGGTGATGGATAGCTGTTAGCTGGAGCATTCAGATGCCTTTGAACTCTGTTTCTTACCATGGACTTTATAAGACATTGCAAGGGTGACCCACTTCTATGAAGCTCTGCTGCTTCATAGAACAGCCCTTGGAGTTGCCAAGGACGGGGGCACTGAACTCCTCTGTGTTAAAACAATTGTCTTGCGTATTTTTTTTCTTTTTTCCTTCATTGATAAACCATCATGCTGGTATTACATGGCTACTTAGCACAGCCAAAATGGTGGTGGCTAAGAATGGAGTGAGAGTGGACAGTGGAAGGATTCCTGTGTGGATATTCCTTAGTCTGGCATTGCTGCCCAAGTCTTAGTAATGGGGAATTAAGGAGTTGCTTGCACAAAGGAGTATTTTGCTTCCCAGGGGGTTTCACTGAATTTTGTTTCTGGATTATAGTGCTAATTAACACAAAATAGTGCTTGATGCTTCACTGCAAGAGTAACTAACACTGTTGATATTTGGTGTATAAGCATAACATATGCTAATGAGATCCTTACCTTTGTAAAACCAAGCTGTTGATACTCTGTGTGTGTCCAGGGATTTTTAGTGGTCTGGGAGTATCTTGTTTCTTTTCCAGTGATAGCTCATGCTTCTGTGAGATTTCCTTAAAACAGAAGGGGTTTTTTAGCTCTTCATTGGTTTCTTTTCCCCTGCACATTAGCTGTTTTTCAGTTCTTGAATTTTGATCAAGAGCTGGAGGCTACTTTTAGCTGGCTTTGGCTTGATAGTTTACTTGCTTTTGGCCTGTGTCATTTTTCTCCCAGAAGAGACGAAGTGCCAAGATTGTGTCATTCATAATTGTGTCTAATGATAGCTTAATCCACACATAATTGTAATGAAGTCGCTTGAGCCACTGGCAGACAATAGTTTTATCTAAAGACCACTAGAATGAATGACATTTTTTCACTGAGAACAAAGTGAAGCTCTGGGTCGAGCCCTAGGGTGCTATCCATATACACGTGCATGCACATGTGTTGGGCTGTGCTATGGAAACCAAATTTCATAAAAATCCCTGCCAAGTCTCCCAGCTGAGCACTGGTGAGTAGAAGAAGATGCTGTACAGATGGGAGATGTGTTAGCAGCCCCCAAGGTAGCAGAGCAGTTGCCATAATAGCCAGCAACAGATGTTACCCAGGATAGTATTGCTGCTGCTGGAATTAGAGTAGGAATGGAGGTCTTCCAGCTGCCAAGTGCATCTTTCATGTGGCCAAGGTGTCAGTCACAGTTCTGGAGTAGGCAGGGGGCTGATGAAAAGATAAACAATACCAGAAGCATCATCAGGGTTGCTGATTTGCTGCAGAAATTACCCAGCTGTGCCACTGTGCTCTTGTAATCACATTAGAAAAGGCAAACTAACAAGTCAACTAACAAGAGGCCACCTCTGCAGGGTCTGGTGGAGAGGCAGGTGCATCACACCAGTGTGTGGAGTCTGTGCCCGGTGAGGTCCGAGGGGGAAGAGCTGGATAGGTGCAGGGGCAGGGCTCTGGATCAGTTTGTGCAGTGCCTGCCAGTGCTGCTATTTTCCATATACACACAAAGCAGTTTGCTCAAAAGAAATAATGACAATGAACTTGTTGCTTTTAAAGAACAAATCTAAAGAATTTACCTTTTCTGGGAAATGCTTTAATTAGAATTATGACGTCTTTTGCCAGATTGCTGAGCAATTAAACTCTAATCAAGCCTGGAAAAAGTACCTCCATGAAAAGTTTTTAGTGCAATTCCTGACTGAGATTGTGAAGTGGAGTATTATTTACAAATATCTCATTAGCAGACATTATAAGGTTCCTTATGTCCCCATGGGAATTGATGACAAAACTCTCATGGTCTTTATTGGAAATCAAAACCTTTTGATGCAAGGTAAGTATGGGTCTGGGTGCACATGTAATAAAGTTATACATATTAGCTTAAAAGCAGCTGCTCTGGAAACCCTATTGGAAATTCTTAGTTTTCCTAATGTGTAGGAGAAATCCATTTTCTGTAGGTATTTTTAGTGCTAACTTCCTTTCCTGTGCTATTATCTTACACTGTCTCCCATTAGGGCTTACTGTGTTTCCAGGTCAGCCATGTGATTGCCGAGCATCTCTGCCTGCTTTTTGAATGACTTGTCAGGCAGGAGCCAGGGAGGCAAGTTGTTAGTTCTGGCTGCCGGCAGCAGCTTCTCCCAGCTTGGATCCGCATTGAAAACACGCTAAAACACTTTCCTCTTCCCCTTACTGGAAGGTTGTTGCTGTGTGGTTCAATGTCGGACCCTGTCAGCAGAGACCCTCTGCCACACAAGCCTCCCATGCAGATGTGAAAATGTGTTACTCTGCAGAAGACACACGTGTGTGAGAACACAAAACAACCCTAGCGGTGAGGGGCATTTCAGAGCTGCACACTGCTGGTTCCATTGAGCCTCAGCTATTTTAGCATGAACTGGGTGAAGCAGACCAGATTTGTGCATTTGTAGCACTTGTTACATTCAGCTCAAAGGAATTTACTGTGCTTCAGAAAATTGCAAGAAATGGTGAAAAAAAATTACAGCCCACATCCCTCAGTGAGCTTAAGTATGTTTTGGGTTTTTTCTTTTTTCGGGGGTTTTTTTTTTTTTTGTATGTGGTAAAAAACCCTTAGACAAAGTATTTTGAAATGAGCAGTGCTGATAATGAGAGTTAATAACTTTCCAGATATTTGCTATTTTGCTACATAGGACTTTTTTAAAAGGGTATTTAAACTGATCCTGCCAGTTGTGGATGCCTCTGTGTGTGTTTAATGAACAGCTGGCTCTTTTGAACTGGGAATTTTAATACTTTCAGTTCCATGAAACTGGAATTGGAGGAGGCGGCTGATTGTACAAGAGAGGGAGCACATTTTCTCATGCGAATTCAGAAGCAGAGAGGAAAGGGGGGAGGGAGGGAGAGGAAAGCATCGTAATATTGCGTGTGTTTCTGTTTCAGTGGATCAAATCTTTCCTCTGTCTGCATCCAAGCTATTTGGTTGTGATCAGATGATCAGAGCTCAAGGAAGCGATTGGAGAGCGAGCTGGCTGCAGCTGCACTGTCGGCTGTTTTCAGGGACAAGGAGCCACTGTTTTTCAAACATAGCATAAACATAGAAGTTATTTTGTAGGCTTCAGGATGCAGATATGGGTTGTGCTGCCAGCATTGTTCTGCTCCAAGCCTTTCGCTCTGTGGTACAGAGGAACTGTCCACATATCTGCAGGCGACGACGACAAGAGGAGTTGTCACATGAAATTCTGCCGCTGGATAGTGATGATGAAATGAGCAGACCCAGGACTCTCATCATAATGGTATGGTATACTTTAATCAAGAGAGAGAGGTGACAGAATTATTATTAAAAATGTTATGTGATGTTTATTTTTTTTCTTTAACTGTGTATTCCTAGAGAAACAGCACTGACAGGCAATTTGTCACTGTAGGTTAGTTTGCTTGTAGATTTGCTGCATGTGTTGTCAAACATTGCTGAAATGTTTCTTTATAGGTGAAACTGTGAGTTGCACATATCCTCTATGTAAAGTAAATATTATATTATTTAATTGTTGGTGGGTTTTGCTGTTGTTTGTGAGATAGGCAGCACTGGAGCTGGTAGTGTGGTTATGTTTTATCTCAGACTTGGAATTCCAAAGAGCAGACAGCTTAGGAAATATTTACTAAGTCTGTTCATAAAACCAAAAACAAACCCAAAATCCAAGCAAAACAAAACGACAACAAAAAACTTTGCTTGCACCCAAGATGCAGTTGGAATTTATATTGAGTTATATGCAAATCAACTCCCATATATCTTTGCTTCAAACAGTTTACAACAGTAAAATGTTTGCCGGATCGCTGCTTTCTGGTTTAGTGAGTTGTCTCTGTTCTTTATTGAAGGAAGGCTTGGGAGGCTCTCGGTCTTTGAGCATCATTTTCTTTCTGAATTAAATTTTTTTATTTTGTAATGGGAATATAATAAGCGCTATAAGTTTATTAGGAATAAGTGACAGGGTTGTTCGTTGTTGTAAATTGCTGTTTCAGAATGAGGAATACACTTACTGCTTAGTTGCTGCTCTTCTGTGCCAAACGCACATATGGTGAGCATTTCCAGAATCCTGGAGTGGTTTGTGTCTGAGGTGGCAATGATTTGTTACTCTGTGACTCTCACTTGATAAAAAAATTGCCAAGACACTGAAAATAATATTTTTGCCACTTTGTCATGACACACTTAAGTGGTAGAGATTTGGGGTTTTCCTATGTAAAGTGTATTTTGATCAAGTGTGCACCCCCCTGGTACCTGACTCTCACACAGGACCGTAACTTAGTTGGAAAGAGATGATGGTAACATTAGAGAATTTAATAACTGTCCTGAGCAGCTGTTTCAGATAGAGCATTCCTGCCCATAGAGAGGTGTGTGGTGCAGTCATGACAAATATAGTAGCAATGACCCATTCTCAGCAGTGCTTTAGGTATCAGCTGAGAGTATTATCCAGTGCATGGGGAAGCCTAATGGTCATAAGGAGGAAGGGAATAGATTTCATCATCATGAGGCTAATGTTTAAGCTCCTTTTGCTCTAAAAGCATCTGTATCTATACAACAAACGTTCTTTTTTTTTAATTTTTTTTCCACTTAATGGCTAAGTAAATGACCTCAACAGCATTTAAACAAATAAAATTCTCCTTCCTGTTAGTAATTTCAAGCATAATGAAGTGAGAAATGTCTGAGGATTGATCATCTGTGCAACTTGCTTCAGTAATAGAAGAAAAGGGCAGTCTTGGGTGTTGTGGCAGCAACACTGTATCAGCCTTCCCATACTCAGAAGCAGTTTTCAGCAGCTTGAATTGCAGTTCTTTTTGTGGTAGGTCCTGAAGATCAGGGCTTCAAGAGCTACAGCCCAGGTCCCCAGGCTTTCAGGATAGTGAGGCTTTACCCAGCAGTGTGGAGGGAGCTGTGGTAGCTGCCCACCACCCCACAGAGTAAGGGATGCCCAAAGGACAGGCATGCTTGTCAGGATGGTCCGCTACCTGATGCGGGATGTGGACTTTCAGGGATCCCCTCATCTCCTCAAATGCATACACTCATTGTACTTACAGGGGCTTATGTTTTCTATAGCAGTGGTTAAGGTGCTGGTGTTTGTCCTGTCAAAAGGCTGCCCTTCTCCAGGAGCTTTGTGGGATCATTTTCTCCCTCTCAGCCCCTATGAGAAAAGAAGGATGAATGTTTCAGTCCTGTCATAAGGCTGGGGTAGATGCAGGCAGGTGTTTTGGAGGAAGACTGCTGGGCAGGGAATGACTTGGGGAAAATGGTCTTCCTTCACATATCTTTCTCTTCAGGATGTGTATTATTACCTTGCCTTTTTTTTTTTTTTTCTTGAAACAGTTAATTATATAACTATCTAAATGAATTTGCCTTTCAACTTTGCACTTAGGCTTAGTAATGATGTGGAGACCTAGTGCGCTGAGAAGAAAGTGCTGCTTCAGAGCAGTTTGTGGCAGAATGGATGGTCCTGTTTCCACCTGAATTCATGTTACTTGAATCAGCAGCATGATAAAGAGGGCTGGAGGCCTTATAAAACACATTATGGTCCTAATAGATTAGTTTTTTTCCCCTTAGTCTGTTGTAGATCAGCGAGGTTTATGTCTGGATAATGCAGTGGGAGCAACTATGTAGACAAGCAAAAGAGTGTTTAGTTCACAGTGTCACTCTGCACATTGTGCAGGTGCCAGGAGCTAAACTGATCCCAATGAGGTTCCTGAGTGTTCATGTCTGAGGGCAGTGAGTAATTGGAGTACCCAGAGAAGAGAGGGGAGGAAATCCCCAAATGCAGAATACCTGAAATACACTGACAGGTCTGGGTGTGACTGCCAGCGGCATTTGGCTCCTGTCAGATGAAGATCTGGCATTTTGTCATTTCATGCTTTCACATGAAATGGTCTTCCTCTTTGTAGCCTGTGTGCCACTGGCTATATGCTCACTGTTGAGAGTGTTAGTATTTGGTATTGATTTCAGGAGATAAACTATGCCTTCTGTTCCAACAGCTTTTATAAGTCACCACACTCTGTTGTGTGTTTTTGCAAGTTCACCTGTCCCATGTGAAGCAAAAGTAACATCTCAGTGTTGCCTTGATAAAGAAAGCAACCCTGAGTCAGAGGGGACAGAATTCTACCCTGAAGTGCTTACAGTGAAGATACAGCTCTATGCATGTGCCCCATTATGATTTGTTAGTCATTGAAGGGGATTACCTTTGTAGGATATTCTTGTAGGAATTGTGGTTTTGCCAGTGGCACTCCAAGCTGGAGATGTGTAGGTTCACTTCACAAGAAAAGAAAGGAAGAAGACCCTCACACAGCCTCCAGCTATTGCTTAATGGCCACCTACTAATCACTGTATGAAACCTTTAGGCATCACAGCAGTATTTCTAACATTCTGGTCCTTGCAGAAAGTGAGGATTTATGTCTTTATTCACAGACATTTTAATTTCCTCTTTAGTTTGTTAGTTTAGAAATCTGGTTTTACCCTTGGGCAAAATAGGTAAGTCATCAGTTTTAGAACTTGGCTGTCTTGCCTGGATCCACAGAACTGGGAGAGATGTTGTGAAAAGAAAATTGAAAGTTCTCTGACAATTACTACTGTGTGTCATCTTCTCTTGAATGAAATCCTGGGAGTTGCCAGAGATATACAAAATAAGTGTCTGAATAACAACATATGGTGCACAAGTTGAATCACTTTATTCAGTGACTCTACATTTTATAGACCTTTGTTGTTTTCTGTACCTTTAAGATCATGTTTGCAAGAGTTGGTTTTCAAAATCAGTCCATGAGATGGTGAGGTTTGAGATATTAAAACCCTTTTAGAGTGAATGCAAATGACTGTGCATGCAGTTTCTGCAAGAAAAAGGAGAAGGGGAAGATGCTTGAAGGAAGAAAATGTAGTGCATGGGGTTATGTGGAACCATTTGGTGTTTCAAGGGGAGGCATTAATATTCAGGATGATTTACGTTTGGAACTTGTGACTTGAAGTTGAGCTTTATCTAGTACGTCATTCTTTGTTTTTTCATGTGATTTATTATGACCTATGGCAGCTGAGATTTGTGTGATAAGAGCAAAGCGTATTTGAGGATATAATCCTCTCCACCCTTCCCCCCTACTGGCCTTGGTAATAAACTAAATAAAAATGTAAAAAATGTTTTGCACTTTGAATAAAATACTGTAACATGAGCTGACATATTTGAATGCAGCAACAGCAATATTCACTTCATTCACTTCATTAATGCTGCCCGAGCTACTTCCCAGGCCACTTAGTTTGTAAATGGATTTTTATGCTTAAAAGCAATAGAGAAAACAGAAGTGTGGCTTTGAGAGTTTTCCTTCATCTAGTACTACAGTTTACCTCCAGAATGGTGTTCCTTAAATTTTGTTGCATCTGTGTTAATTTTTTGCTTCTAGTTGAAGTAATTGTGCACTCATTTCCTCATGCTATCAATGGATGGCAACCCTTAAGAATTGCAAGATCTCTGACTCATGACTTACTGTTCTTCTAGGTGGGAATATGTCCCTGTATACACAAATGGGAAGGACTTGCAGTGCCTTTTGGGGGCCAGCGTGAGGCTCAATTCTGTGAAGAGAAGGGTGTTCTCTTTCTGCTGTGTCTTGAAGGAGAGATTGTCTTTGCAAAGCCAGACTACCCTTTGAAGGGCTTTGAAGTTTAAAAAAAAAAAAAAAAAAAAAATTGTATCGTTTTCACTGGTCAGAAGCTTTTTGTGTAATATGTTTTTAAGCAACAATAAACATATGTAGCTTTATTTGACCCTAACTTCCACTTCAGCACTTGACCTCAGCAGGAACAGAAACAGGCCCATATTTGAATAAATGAATAATATCAGAGTGGAAAGAGGAAAAGTAGTAAGTGGTGCACAAAATGCTGTTCTGCTTCAGAGCCATTTTTGCCACTGTTCTTGTTACCTTTGCAACTTTGCATGCTGTGCCCACTGCCCATCAGGCTCGTGGGTAACTGCAGTGATTTCCAGCCCTTCCCCTCAGCTCCTGTGCTCCAGTGGGGTCAGTGGGGCTTGGCACCAGCACAGCACCAGAGGAGGGGCAGTGACTGTGAAAGATGCTGGGTTTGGTTTGGTGTTTACCAGTTTAGACAGCAGCTATGGCTCAGGGTGTAGTGTCTTAGAGAGGGGAGTGAGTATGTTTTCCTTCTTCAGAGTTGCAGGAACATTTAAAGTGTGCATATGGTTCAGAAAGAGCTGGCAATAAAAATGGCCTTTTTCCCCACAGCAAATCTTCTCCATCTGACTCTACTACTCTGAGCAACAGTTTTATATTGCTTTCACTTCCTATTAGTGTTGCAGCAACGTGTGTAGTACAACAGTATGTGGAATAGGATTATTATGAATGTGTTAACCGAATTTTTATGACAGCTTATGAAGAATGTGAAAGCAATAGTGTGATGAAAACATCCTCCTACATGAGAACAATTTATTCTTTTTTTCTAAAGGAAAAAAAAAAGAGAAAAGCAAACTATTTATTTGTAAGCAACGCATATGTGAAACAGTAGCGTATAAAATAAAGAGGCACAGAAGAGTCTGTAAATAACAGTCCTTGGGAGTACTTTGGGAAGTCTTTGTGATTTATGCATTTGACAAAAATCATGGTTTAAGCTGTGTATGTGTGTTCAAAATGCTTCTTGGCAGAGAAGAAAATTGACCTATAGGAAGGCAGCAGCAATAGATTTAAGCTGAGAAGGCAAAGAGAGAAACATGCAGACACAAGACAAGCAGTGAAAAAAGCATTTTAGGTTTTTCAGGATTTAGCCAACTTGCAGCCACAGTGTTCTGTGTTGTAGGCACATATATAAGCAAAACTATGCACACACATGGTTGATTTGTCCCAGTTTTGTCTTCAGTGCTCTGCAGTTCTGCTTGGCTCTAGCTGTGATGGGCTGTAGCAAATGCAAGCTTTCCATATTTCCCTTGATCATTTTGCTCTTTGGATTTTCCTACAGAGGAAGGTAGAAAAGAAAAGAATCCCAATTATCTGTCTAGTCTGGGATTTTGGATTGAGCAAGATACGGTTGTAGGAACCTGGAGCTATGTACCAGTGGTGCCTTTATACACCAAATCAGCCATGAGCATAGATTCTGCATTTGTTTGTCTGCTTTCCTGTGTTCATCACAATAATAAACACCTGAATGAATTGCAAAAAGAAGGTAAACTCTGAGTAATAACTAAGATACTAACATAGATTTAATCACGTGCTAAGCAGCAGATGAACCATCTAAAATAACCACAACAATATCTCTGAAGTTCTGAAGAAGTCAAGAAAATGCTTTGAAATGTATTTCACACAGAATTTAGTAGAGGTATTTTGTTTCAAGTAGTCAGTAGACAATGTATTGTTGGACAGAAATATAATATATATATATGTATGTATTTGGGACCAGCAGCCTTTTGGTCTGTTTTCAGAGTAGTTCTTTGCTCTTTTATGCATGTCTTGGTCTGCACAAATAGTTCAAGACTCATGAATTGGTTCAAATAATTTGGTCTTTTGCTTCCCACAGTGAGGTTTTGGTAATGGGATGTGTGGCTGCTCCAGTAATAATGCTGACCAGGCTGTGTGAGTGGGTTAGGTTGATAGTTAATAATTACAGAAGTGGACTGGGAACAGTGGTACTACCTGCTACAGGGCCTTGGCTGAGAAGCAGGCTTGTCCCATGCTGTTCAAGCTCCATTACAAGGAGCATAACCTCCTTCAGCAGTGGCATTGCTGTCCATAGCTCACAGCAGGCTGGCTGGGGCAGCACAGGCAGTATGTACAGCCAGAAGGGTGCAGAAATCCACCTGTGGTGCTTTGTGCACACCTCTGGCACACCTCAGGTGTTTGCACTGCCTTGCCAGCATGGGTGCCGGGGTGGGGGGATCCACAGCTGGAGCACTGACCTATGCCATGGGGCAGCTGGAGAGCCTCGGGCTGGGAGGGTGAGTGGCAGCGTGGTGGCAACAGCACTTGTCATCTTAATGTGTACACACATCCTTGGCCCAGGCTCTGGTAGACTGGTTCTCTTCAGCTGAATTAGGGTGAGTTGCAGCTGATTCAAGAAGAGTACAAAGGTACAGTATATTAACCTCACGCTTTCAGAAAATTATATTGGTACCAGTGCTCAGCCCTTGCCTCTCACTGGCCTTAACTCACTGCTGGCTGCAGCACTGAGAGCGAGGTTGGGCTTTTTTTTTTTTTTTTTTTTTAATGCTATTGTCAATGCAGACTCCTCCAAGTAGCACTGAACTGGATTTAAATGCATGTAGCTGAGTGCAGAGTCCATTTCCGGCCTTTGGCTATGAACACGGGGATACGGATTTAGCTTGGAAACAACTCTGCCCTGTAAGAGGTATGCTGAGTGAGGAAGGGAGCCATAAAGAGACTGGGGCCCTTGGAGAGTGCTGGCCAGCCAAAAGTACTGCCAAAGTAAAAGCTGCTGGGAGAGCAAAGGAAGGGGGAGAGAGAGCTGTCAAGGCAAAGAGTGTATGAGAGGAAGAATTTAGTGATGAGAAATAGAGAAGTCAAGTGGAAAATGCAGTTTCTTCTCATCTGAAAGTATTTAAGCACACCACTCTTAAACTTTGGTCAGATGTTCAATTTTTGAGGACTAACCACTGCTCTATGTTGACATATCAAGATATTCTGATGTTGCTTTTTCCTCCCACCTTGTTCTTATCAAAAGCTTTGGGTTTTTTCACAGTATGCCTCTTCCTACTGATAGTACACTCTCTTTCCTTGCCCTTCTTCCACTTTTCCTTCCCAGAGTGGAAAACTATGTTCTGCTCTGACTTCAGCATGTATGCACTCCATTCCCTGCCTGGGAGGATTAGGAATCTGAATGGAATGTGATGGAACTGTTCCTGATATTTCTCACTTCCATGAAGTTTCTATACAACACCAATCTTAGTGCATTTGTTCTGAACCTTGTTTAAATAAATCAGAATTCCAGTTTAGCACATTGCAAACAAAAGCCTTATGCAAAGTTTCGTTGCTTATGAGAGACAGAAATATATTCTGAGACTTTATGTCCATGGCTGATATTCTTCCATTTATCAGAATTATTTGGGTTTTATGTATGTGAAAAGCTTTTGTTGCTCCATAACCTCTCCAGTAAACACTGGGCAGCAAAACAATGTCACGTGGCAACAGGAGTCATTTCACTTCACAGCAGCTGCTGAACCATTCCACCATCAGCTGTGGCAGAAAGCTGAACTGAGGAGTAGATACTGTGAGTACATCTGCAGTGCAAGCTGAAGTGTGATTAACTGTATGCTGTAAAACATGCTGTGGGCAGCTTTGGTGTTCTAATTTTTTCCTGTGCATCTCAGGGGGATTGCCACCTCTGAAGAGATTCTGACTTCTAGGTTACATTTCCTGAATCGTACAAGGTTTTGATGAAAGGCAGCACCACTTCATGACTATCACATGACTACTGTCATTGTGTGGGTGAACACAGACTAGTTCCAGCTTGTGATACCTCCTGTAGTTTAAGAGGAATGGGACAAACACGGGATTTAATTTCTAAGTCTTCAGCCTATCTGAGTCTGTCAGCTAGTACTAACTGGCAGTTCTACTTTTACAAGGGATAAAAAATGAATTCTCTGCTGAAGTGCTTAACTGAACTCTTCACTGTAGTACTGTAGTGTCAGGAATGCCAAACAGGTGTGTTGTCTTCAGTGTTTGGAGCTAAGGGAGAGGAAGGAAGATGGACTGTCTAGAAAATATAAGAACAGTCCTTGGTCTTTCATTTTTTTGAATCACTTCCTTGAATAATTAAGGCTTCCAGCTTGAGTAAGTGATTGGAGTGAGAAATACCGTGGTAGGGAAAGGATTAGGATTCAGCACCAAATAGCTTGTCACATGAATACTTCAGGATGTTTTGGGTGGCAAAGGTCTGACATCATCTCAGGGCACTATTCCAAGTCTAATCCAGCTGAAGCTGGCTCAGACCATGGGCCCTGACCTCCTACACTGAGGTGTGGTAGCTCTACATATAAGCACACACTTCCAGTCAGAAAGAAACTGATTCCTTCATTCTTCTGGGGCTCAGTTATTTCAGTTTTGCTAGGACTCTTATTTTAAATTCTGTAAGTAAAGATTTTCTATAGAAATACACTTTTTTCATCCTGCTAATTTGGTGCCTCTTCAGAACAAAATGCTATTTTATGTTTAAGCAGAAAGAAGTTTTATGGAATATGTTACTTCTACAATTGCAGTCTGTTAATAATTATTGCCAATTTGTGGCTAGTTTAAAAAATAATAGATTCTCTGTGTGTGGTTTTCAATGAAAAATAGCCATTGTAATGTTTGCTGGACTTCTTTCTGCCTTAGGGATCACTCTGAATACAGTGTATGGAAGCAAATGAATTGGATACTTCGTGCCTTTGGTGTTTGTTTTTCCTCACTTCTCATCTGTCAGCTGCTGTGCTCATTTTCTTTTCATTAGTATTGATACTTGCTGGAATATGAGACAGTCAGAGTCAGTTCTCAGTTAAATGTGTGCAAATCCAGCAGAATAAAGTTTTGACTTGATGCAGTAAAACGGATCAGAAGGAATAATTCTCTGCTGCTTGTATGCTTCTCTTCCCAAAAAGAGATCATGAAGTTAGAGTGGAAAATATGTGTGGCTTTGCTGGATCAGTCAGTGGTTAGCTCTGAACCTGGGATGTTGGGAGTTGAACATCCTGCCACCAATCACTCATAACTTTCATTGGACTCTCAGTAAGGGTTAGGTGTTACCTTGATGTTTTCCACAGGTTGTGACTCATGTGCTCAAATTAGCTCTTTCAGAGGGTAAGCCTTAACAGTAAAGAGATTAATTACTTATATGTGGATTCCTGGAATCAGATACTCCACTATCGTCTTTGAGATGTTTCTCCTATTAGTAAATTATGTGCAAACATTCATTGCAGCTATCTCTATAGGAGATCTGATCTTAATGGGATTGCAGAGGAGCAATTCTTGAGAGAAACTAATCTTGGAATTTGGCCTGTTATTTCTTATTTTTGGATACTTGTGGCTTGAAGATAAAGAAGAAAAGTGCTCACACAGCTGATCTGTACTTCTTTCTTTTCGGTGCCTTAGTCCTTTCCCTGTCTTTAACCCCTTCTCCCATGTACTTGAGGAGCCTTTTCTCATCTCCCTAGAGCTCCCTAGAAGAAGCCAGCAGGCACAGAGCATCCAGCTGCCTGTTTGGCTTCCCCACCTGCCAGCTGGCTCTTGTGCCTCTCTCAGCTCATTCCTGATTGTTTTGGCTTTTGCAGTGTTCGAGTCCTTCTAGCTATGGAACACCTTTAGCTCTTTGGTTTCAAACAAGAGCACAATCCTTACAGAGGTGCAGTGATCTAAGCAGTTACCTAATGGGTTGTTTGTTGCAAGGAGTGTCCAGTTCCTTTGGCCTTTCAACCTTGCAGTTGGGTCTCCTTTTATGTTTTAACTGGCCTGTTATGAAAGAAACCAAGTCCCTTGTGGGCTGTCTGATCCCAGGTGTTGGACATGTGCTCCACAGCACATCCTCTAGATGAGTGTGAGCATCAGATGTATCAGAGATACAGGGAAAGCAATCCTAACCCTGAATCTGGTGCATCCAGCAGGAAACATTCTGTTTCTTTGCAGACTTGTAATGGACTTATTTTCCAGTGTTCTAGATACACAAAATGCTTTGTTGTTCATGATGCATCTGGTTCTTCATGACGACCATTTGCCCCTTGTAGCACCTGATTTTGTTTGTGCTGACAGTGTAGCAAAGACGTCAGTTGGGGAAGGACTCGTGACTGGAGTGTTCGTGCATCTGTCACCTGCTTTTGTTCAGAATCCCTCTGACCAAGCAGCTCTGACAGATAATATGCTCATTCCTCAAACTTGTGTGTAAATGCAAAATATTTTAGCAGAATATATGGAAGTATAGGGAAAACTCCTGAACACAGTTTGAACTGAAAAACTATTTGGAAATAATATAAATGTTTACTGACAAGTGCTTAATTCTGCTTTTTATAAAAAAGATAAAAGTGAATCCAAACCTGGAATTGTACCAATGTATTTTTGCCCTTCCTCTCCAAATCTGACTGAAACTGTAAATATCAGTTAATAAAACGTAATTCTGAAATGTTTTCACTGTATAAAAAAGCCAATTCTTGAAGAATGCTTGAAAATGGACCTACCCAAATGAAATGTTTGAGATATGAGTTGACATAAAAGTTTGTACCAGCTCCCACTGAGAAGTTTCTTTACGCAGTATTAAGCTGCCAAAAGCTTTTGTACATGCAAAGTGCTTGCCAATTTTCCTTTCTTAAGCAAACTCAAAGGCAATTTTAAGTTACATGAGCCTGAAGAAAGAATATGAATTGATGGCTAAACATTGCTTTTTGTAAACTGCATTCAAAAGACAACTGTACTTCTTGGAAACATTTTGAAAAAAGGATTTGTTCCTCGAGTCAGGCCGTGTCTGCAGTGTTTCAGGCAGAACAAGAAGCTGAGTGAGGAGGAACTGCAGCAAACTCTGCTTTATTTTCCCATCCACATCCTTTCCTGGCACTTGTTTATGCCTGGCTATAGTGTGTATTTGTAGGAAATCAGAAGTTAACCTCTTACTTTCTGATTTCCTGACCAATTATTTTGTTTCCAGCCCAAGTAGCACTTACTAGAAATAAAAGTCGGGATGTTCCAGCTATTTCTGCGGTAAGGGAATTTTTTGGACTTTCCAGAATTTCCATCTTTAAAAAAATCCCCAGAATTTCCAAATTAAAAAAAGACATCTTGGTGCAGAGTGAGGTTGTCAGTGACCAACTTGAGGTTGATGATAAGGCCAGAGTGATGATGCAAACAATTCCCTTTGTGTGTTGGATACAAAGAGCAAGATGTGGGAGTGGGGAGAAACACTGACTTAGACTCATCAGAGAAAATCATCAGAGAAGGCAAAAGAAGAGGAATTACTATGATTCAGCTCTCTGCCTTGCAGAGACTGGAACCTGGAAGCTTAGAGCAGTTTCACTGTGTTAAGAATGACATAGTTTTGGTCCTGTTTTCCAGCTCACTGAGAGATCATAAATAAATTTTGCTTTTTGATCTGTCCTTGGATAGAAGAGTTCCATAGCAACTTCTTGGGCTGGCTTTAATACCTCATACAATTCAAAACAGACTTACTGGAATTGGAAAATTACAGAGAAGGGTGAGGAAAATCAGCAAAATTAGTCTATGACTACATGTGTACATAAAGACTGGGCCTGGAGTGGCCTGAAAAATAACTGAAGGTATATGATGAAAGCCTTAAAAATCAATAATGGTCAGAGGCATGCAAACTTTGCTGGCAGTTTTTTCTCTCAACATTGAGAGAAGATGAGGTAGGAATCATCAAATTAATCTAATGGGGGGCAAGTTTGTGGGGGAAAAAAATTACAGAATGAATATTAAAACTGGATTACCTTGCTACAAATTGTATATATTTGAAGAATGACTGAAAAAAGCTCATGAGAGAAGTCTTTGAGAACCAGTAAATATGCTGATGCCATCTCAGGCTGAGAACCTGCATGAGTACAAACTGAAAGAGTATTCAGGAGAAATCTTGTTATGCTGATGTGTTCTGTACTTCTACCTAAACATCTGTAGACTCGCAGAGGTGCAGAAATCTGGGTTAAATCCTACATATTACAACTGTGCTTACATAAACTGGAATTTAGCCTGACATCCAGGTGAACATTTGGTACTTTGCTTGCTACCGAAACAGTATTGTACTTGCCTCTTCCACACACCAAGTATGTGGCCTTAGTTGCCTCTGTTCCCGTGACTTTGCATTTGTTGCAGGTTACAGTCCCTGCACTTTGAGTGTTATCTGGTGCGGTTCCGTGTCTGTGTTCAGCCCACTGGATATTCCTTGCTGTCAGGTTGGGATAACTGAAGGAGTAGAAATTGATGGATTATATTATATCTGCTTTTTGCCGCAGTTGGGTTATATTTGGTCTTAATGACTTTTACAAACTAGGTCTCTCTCAGGGACCCTAACCTCTGGCACTTCGGTATTTTCGTTGAGTTTTCCACCTTCTTATTTTGGTAATACTGAAAATCACATGTTTTTTTCTAATCAGTTGGGATTAGCAGGTTTTAATTGAGAAATTTTTAAAAAATTGGCCCGGAAAGGTGAAATAGTTTTCTGGGTCTATAGGAAGCTTTTTCAGAGTAACAAATACTATCCCAGATGTTGGCAGTATCTATTTGACTGTGCTATTCTGTTTTCTGTGTTCCAGGACAACAGAAATAGAAGGGCAATGTCAAAAGGATGCAAGTCGGCTTTTTCTCTTTTCACATACCCCATTTAATTCATGTAAATCTGACTTGCAGGATTTTATACTTCACTCTTTTTTTTGTTCTTGTTGTTGCTAAAATGAGAAAATAATCTTGCTTATCTGCTTTTTAAATTTGTGTGCTTTTTCTGTCTTCCATTATTTAGCTTTCAGTTATACGATCAGGATGATGAATTATTACATGCAGTTGCTTTTTCAATTGCTTAAGATACCCACAGGCACTAGAAGAGAGCTCACAGGAATTTGTGATTGTATATATGTTACAAGTATGTGATATCTAACACAATAATTGTTGTACAGTCAGCGTGCATGTGTATGGAGGGGAGTGTGTTTTAGTAGTTAAAAAAACCTCCCAGAATAGTGAAGAGGATTCCAGGGTATTTTATATCAATATTATGTCATTGTAGATGTTAATTGTGACCTTGAGTAAATGAGTGAGTTGCCTGACCTCATTTTGCTTCAGTTATTCCAGTTGGAAAATTGGGTGAAAACGTGGATTCTCTATAAACCAGATGTCTGATCTGAGTCTTTCTTGGTAAAGAAAAATCATTTCTGCAGCATAGCATAGAGATGGATAGCAAGGATTAAAATTGCAATCAGAAAAGCATGCAGTGGAAGCCAAAGTCACAGCTGCATTGACGTGTCTGGAGATAGTGTAAATTAAGATGATTAAATTATTTAATCACCTTTCATGGCCCTTCATCACCACCATGTGTGTTGTTATCAAGGGCTGATTCCAGTCCATGTAGATGAAAACAAAAGGGGTAATGTTTGTTTGAAATTTCCCAATGGATGAAAGTAAAGAAGAAATTAAAGTAATTGCATATTTTGTTTGCGTACACAACAGCAGGACAACATTGCTAATGGAAAGTTTATTCTTCCAACCTGATTGCTAATGTCACAAACAGTGTTTTGTTTGCTTAAGGACAGCACAGTCCTATTTGTACCCAACCTATGCAAAGCTCTCCAGGACTGCA
Source organism: Hafferia zeledoni (assembly GCA_035583235.1). Classification (NCBI taxonomy): domain Eukaryota; kingdom Metazoa; phylum Chordata; class Aves; order Passeriformes; family Thamnophilidae; genus Hafferia; species Hafferia zeledoni. Next base: position 16,432,963 of record JAWWEV010000011.1, read on the forward strand.
GCCTGTGGTGGCTGCGCTCAGCTGTGCTCTGAGAGTCTGCAGTGCCACTGTGCCCCAGGGACCCTGGCACTTGCAAAGGGGACCAGCTGGCAGCACCAGGGCACAGCACCAGTGCCCCTGCTCTTCATGCTCCCCCTGTGGCTCCTGCCTCCAGAGGGCTGATGGAGTATGGGAGGAACAGTCACAGGCATGAGAACTGTGATCGTGGTGTTCTGTAAGTCATATCACGTGGCCGTAGCTGGAGGCTTTGGGGTTGCGTCCAGTAGGTTCTCCAAGGCCTTTCTCAGCCTTGTGGCAAGGGAAGGTATTATATTTGTGTCAGATGCAGGTGGGTTTCCAGCTTGGAAAGCTGCTGTTCTTGTGGGGGGAGCTGATAGAAATGTTGCAGTGGCAGGGAGAGTGTGAGACAGTGTGTGCAGGGGGAGCTGATAGAAATGTTGCAGTGGCAGGGAGAGAGTGAGACCGTGTGTGCAAGGGGGAGCAGCGTGGCCAGGCTGCAGCCGAGGGGAGGGGCTGCTTCTGGGTCAGCCAAGCCTGCTTCCCATACAGGAGGACAGCAAGACATTCTATAGGAACTGTAAAATCAGCAAAGGGGTAGTAAATGGCCTTTTTCGTGTGGGCATTACCAGCAGGGTCTTGTGAATGTTCATATGGCCACGTTGAGGTGATGAAATGGCCCTTGAGTGCTGTGAGCTGCCAGATTGCCCTCCCAAGGCTTTCTCCGAGACCCCTCCAGGCAGGAGGCAATTGTTGTGGCAAGGCACAAAGAGACTGGCACGTACAACCTGTCACCACCAGTTCAGCTGGAGGGAGTGCTCTAGCCTTTCACACAGGGCACAGAAATCCAGCAGCCTCACAAACACTCACAAACGTGTTCTGCATGAGTGCACTGATATCTGGGGCATGAAGCGAAGGTGAAGACACAGAGGGAGGAATTGCTGAGATCGGCACACTGGCTGGCTGGGAAGAAAAGAAATAAGTTGACATAGGCGGAGTCTCTGGCATCAGGGACTGCTGTCTGGAAAGATCAGTTAGCAGAGCTCTGGCAGATATAAGGGCTGCTTTTCATGGATATTTATGCAGGGGCACCATCCCCCTGCCCTGGAGAGCTCACCTTGTGCGCTGATGTTGTTTTAATTGATGAATTCACAGCCCTTTGCCTGGTCAGAGCTGGCTGTATGGATGTGTGGGCAAAATGCACACATCAGCTATTCTAAAGGCTTTGTGGAGTGTTTATATGCCAGGCTTGATGTATCAGCTTAAGTTGTTAGGCCATAAGTGGAGTCGTATTTCTCAAAAAACAATGTTATTTGCTTCCAGTTGATACAATACTGGAGTGACTTGGCAAAAGTTTGCTTCAGATGTAGTTTTTTTAACTCTATTGTTGTACCTTTCTGTTTGCATTGTTCAGCTTTCATATTTCTCCTCTTTTTAAAAACAAAACAAAACAAAAAACCAACAAACAAACGAAAAGGTCATTTTCAAACCATGGTTCAATACTGAGCATTTCATTAAAAAATATGATCTCTTCTTGGTTTGGTTGGTTGATTTATTTGTTTTTGAGGCAGGGAGGAGGGGAGAGAATGTTCAATCTTTGACAAAGGGATTTGGATGGAGGTCACTCGTGCTTTCTGTTGTCTTTGTTAGGTGCTAGTAAAAAACACCTGTGTTTCTGGCCCCAGGGTAGTAATCTGCTTTACATGTACAACAGGAACCTTTTGGGAAGTGCAGTTTTCAGTTGCATTCCCAAACCACTCCAGAGCACACGCTGTTCCCAATGCCTGGACAATGCAGGTAAGATGAGTGTGTGATGTCCAGTCATTGTCGCCTCAGCTTTAGTCTCCCAGTCCCATGAGTAGATCTTTGGCACTCATATCTGAAAAAGCACATTCAGTGGGTTGTCTCTCAGTACAATCGATTCCCCAGCAGGCACTCTGACCACAGAAAGGATGACACGTTATATCTGCTGGGTCTGGCTTTGCCCAAACACAGAACTCACTTCTGGCAGCAGTGCCTTGTTCAGGGTGTGGCAGTGATGGGAACTTGCTGGGGGATTGACACTGATGACTAGGTGAGGCATATATGAAAAGCAGCATCAGGATGTGTACGGGCACTGCCTGCATGCTGTGGGATATTAGCTGTGTTGATCTCATTATTGGCCTCAGAAGCTGAGTACACCAATTAGGTCTCCAAGTTTTGAAAAAATAATGTCAAAAATTAAAATAAAGCCCCCCAAATAGAAAGGGTCCTTTGTGACCCTCTCCAGGGTACACTGTTTTTCTTTTTCTCAGTACCTGAGCTGATAGCTGCCTGCCCACCATGTGCTGGTGGCATGGTCACAGAGTGCAGGTTTGTTTCTTTTTCTGCCCGAGGGCAGGGCTGGCATCCTTTGGTTTTTCATCTACAACTTTATTGCTGTGGTTCTACAAGGAACTGAGTTGCTGGAAATGCCACAAGCCCTTCAAGGGAGGTAGGCATGTTCTTATCTGCACTCTGCCAAGTGGTGAAACGTTAAGTGTGTTGGGCAGACCTTTCAGTACTGGTCTATCCTGCACAGACTGTCTGAATGGCAGTGTCACTGTCATCACAGTGGTCTTAGTTTTAACATGAAGCAAGTTTTTTTATGATAGGCTTGTGTTTCATTTCAGAATTTAATTTTAGAATAGGCATGATATGCAGCTGATGCAGCTTGTTCCAGCAAAAGGAGTTTTCTTACTTGTTAATTAAAATGTCTTTTTCAAATCTGTTAAACAAAAGGCCCAAGTCATTGTTAGGTGTAATTACTGTGGATGTGCAATTATTTATATATACACTGGCAGTTGAACTGTTTGTACATGTCAGCATTGCTCTCAGACAGAAGTCCTGAGCTGAAGAGAAGCATTCATTCCTTGAAATTTGCTATGAATTGGATGTTTGCATGAGATTTTTCTTTTCTCCTCTAGTTTCGTTGGGGAAAAAATGCCAGTGTGACTAACTGAAGCATCACTTCTTCATCTTGGTTGGAGTTGGTAGATTATATTGTTTTAGAAGGACAATACAGTGAATTCAGTATTTGCTGCCCAGCAACCTAAAATTCAGCACGTTTTGGGATGTCTTTTATGTTACTTGAAGATAAACATTTTAGAAACTAACTGAATCTTTGTATCTTTCTATCACTGCTATCAAAGCACCAGTGAAATACATTTTCCAATGACACTGTAGAAGTGGATTCGTTTTGTTTAATATTTTTTTACATATTGCTACATCATGATTCAAACTGAAGTAAATGAACTATGACTGTGAATAGATCTAAAAGGGAAATGAGAAGCTCTAGAAGAAATGGAAGAAAAGGGTATTAAAAGGTTCTTTAATAACTTGTGACCCCTGTCAGAACACTTAATGCTAGTGTCTCTGCAGCAAAAAGATTGCATAGCTGTTCCCTGACAGGAATAGAGATATCAAATGTTACTATTTTTCCTGTCTGGATATTAATAAGTTTCTGAAAAATGCTGGGAGCAGATGAACGTGTCCCACAAAGACAGCAGAACAGAGAGCAATTAAACACTGAATTGACTACCTTACATAACTTGTTTTCTAAAGGGCTTCAGCCTCTTTATTGTGACTATATGAATTGGATACAGCAGTACACAAACGTAAACCTAAGCTTGTGGTTTTCCTGTGACCCAATACCTCTTTCTTGGGAAAGCTTGGGGTATGGATAATACTTCTTACCTTATACATAATAGTTCTGAATTTAAAAGCATCACAGGAGCTTCATTCACATTAACAACCAATTTTATCATCATCTTAAACTACTTGGTATCTTAACTGAAGAGAGAGAGGTCTTGAGGAGAAATTAGGAAATCTTTTAGTCACACTGATGCTAATGAAGTTTGCTTTGTGCTTCTGCTACAGGACAAAGCATTATTAGACACTTGAATGGTTTTGTTATTCCCCATTACAAGTGTAGAGGGATTTGCATTCAAAGCAGATCTAAGAAACTGCAGTCTTTATTTGCAGTTGTTTACTATTAGTTTGGTTCACATGTCTGTGTGAATGCTGTAGCTTATTTGTTATTTCATTGCTTCAACTTTTTCATGCCTTTGTGTTGAGAAAATACAATGCTGACTGCCTTTAGCATTGTTCCTGAAAACCTGTCTGTCAGAGGTATGGAAATAAATGAGGATTAATAGTACTAGGAATGAAAATCCTTTGGACAAAAGATGCTCAGTGGAGTAAATGGGATAAAGACCAGCTGGAAGCTTGAACCTAAGTTCATATTTAGTATTATTTTGAATCATAGAATCAATTGGGTTGAAAAAGACCTCAGAGATCATCAAGTCCAACCCTTGGTCCAACTCCAGTCCATTTACCAGATCATGGCACTCAGTGCCA
>JAWWEV010000011.1:16437436-16599325 GCA_035583235.1 Hafferia zeledoni
ACTCAAGGTGTGGCCTCACCAACGCAGAGTACAGGGGAAGGATCACTGCCCTGGTCCTGCTGGCCACACTATTTTTGAAGTTTGGAGTAATACAAGTTCATTAAAGTTTCAGAAAGCAGTAGTGATCCTTATCTCAGTGGAAAGGATGACCTGGAAGGGCTACTCCATGCTGCAGGAGGCAGGAAGCTGGGAGAGAGACTTCCCAAGGAAAGGAAAGATGGAACTCTGCTCATTCTGTGTGCCAGATACAGCAAGGAGTGGATAGGGGAAGGAGCCTCTGAGAGGAATTGATACCTGCTTAAAGTTAAACCAGCAGAGCTGATGATTCCAGCATTAAATTTAACTTTTGGCAAGGACCCCATGTCTTGGCAGCTGCATTCAGTATGTTACATGAGGCACCAGGGACTCTGGTATAGGTAGTGGGGTAGTTTGTGATAAAACATGGGTGATTCCAACTTGGTTAACGTTGTGGTTCTATATTGGTACCCCCTTGGTAGAGGGTTTCTGTTGTCTTCTGTATTTTCTAGTGCTAGACACAGATGGTTTTCACCACTAAGTATGAATACAATGAAATCTGTCTTAAGCAGTCACACAGCAGGCTGGTAACAGTTTGAAGGAGGTGATTTTCTCAAAGGTAGAGCTCAAAGACAGAGATAACCAGGAGATGAGGTTTTAATTCATGAAGTTGCATCATGTTTTAACTGTGGGAGAGGAAAGTAAGCTGCTCAGACCAATGTGATTTTGTAGTGCTCAGGTCAGACATGCTGGGCTCAGTGTGACTGTTCTCCTGGCACGGAAACCCGGCATATGGAACAATCCTTGGAAACCAGACCTTATGCAGAGGTTTGTTACTCTGGATCAAATGTAATGCTGGATAAAATTTCTAATGCTGAGAAATGTGTGAAAGAGTTCATAGAACTCAGAATTATTTGTTAGAAAGAAAAAGAAAAAAAAAGTTGCAGATCTTGAACAGAGTACTTAATTGAAACAAGTTGTGAAAAAGGTGCTTATTGTCCAATTTACAAAAACTCCAGAGAGAGAAAGCAGAAAAACTATCACTTTGTCTTTGTTATGCACACAGATATTAAGTAAAAATAAAAACCTAATACATGCCACATAAAAGCTGTGTGCATAGAGGAGTGTAGCATTGCTGCTGCAGCAGGATGAATCCTCAGCTGGAACAAAGAAGAAAAGGTTCTGTGTGTGTGCACATGTGTGGGCACTGAGGGAGTTTGTTCAGTTTTAAAAGACCTTTGTGCCCTGCCAGCCTTCAGACAGCCAAGCAGGAGCTGAGTCTCCTACCTTAATTAAGAATAGTTTGACTGACCATATCCCTGCTGCCATTGCCACTGCAGTTCTGAGGTGCTCAGTCAGGGGCTTCTAACCTGTCAAGCTGCTGCTGGGATTGCCCCTGTGTGGGGCATCAGGGGGGAGCAGGCTCTGTCTGGCAACTTTGCTTTCCCCTGACCTGGGAACAGGGGGAAGCAAGCAGGTTCTTAGTTGTTAGATTACAAACATTTCTAAAAGAGGTTTTTACAAGCCAAAAATGCATTTTGACTATCAGCATATAAGTTTCTCTGTTTCCCCCTTTATATGTGTCTGCAAATTTAGGAATTGGTAGGGTCCTTCCTCTTATTGATGTGTCATGGCACTTTGAAAGGGGAACTGCTACCTTGGTCCAAAAGCAGCGATGGTTCTGGGCCCTGGCAGCAGAAGCCTGTCACTGCAGGCTCTGTGATTGAAGTCTGCTACCAAGGGGCTCAGTAGGAGGTGACTGTTCTGTGAATGACTTTTTTTGGCTTGCAGACACACATGCACATGAAGTAAGAGTGCAGCTGTTTTGGCTTTCGAATCAGGGAGGGTGGTGAGGAGAAAGGATGTACTGGTGTTTGAGCCAAAGATAGATATTCAGTTGCAGTGTTTTTTTTCTACAACTTCCTATTTCGATTTGCATTAGAGGTGGGGGCTGGGTGTATTTATGGTTTAATGAGACACTCTCTCCTTAATAGAACAATATTATTCACAGGAAGAAATGAGTTATTGCTGGTTTTCTTCTTCTTTCTGTTCAGTTACTGTGGATACAGCATGTAACTTTTAGACATACTTCCCCCTTGAACAGTGTACGCAACTTCCAGTTGTTACGCTGAAGCTGCTGAAGGGAGGAGGTTAAAGTAGGACGGTTTTTAGGACAAGATTTGTTTGCTGCTTAATTCCTACGGATACAATGAGCTTTCGTGGGAGATTCAGAAAGGAGCACAGTGAACTGTGGAAGAAGAGGAGGACCATTAGGCGAGTGAATCAAGGAGAAATTCACAGGTTAAGCTGCGTGAGTATGAACCCTTCTTCCACTTGTGCAAAATTGCTAAGAAATTGCAGGTCAGACACTCTTCATGCTACACATAGGAAAGAGTAGAACTTATTGCTTGGTGTGTATGTAGGACTGTCCAAGTCTCATTCAATCTGTGTGATGAGGTACTGAACATTGGAAAATGCTTACTGGACTCTGAGACTGAAGCACAGGTAGTTCAGGAGTTTACAGAACTAAAGTGCATTAGGGAAACTTTTATAGCATTGCATTATTGATTAGACATGTCTTGAGAGCCAGAGTGTTTGATAGCAAGTGCCTGGTAGTTCCATGAAAATCCATGATGCTGCTTCTGGAGTAGAAAATTACTCTGTGCTATTTCAGATTTCATGATCTGAGGTGGGCATCTCCCAAGGTCAGGAAAAGGAGGAAGACACTGTCCTTCTGCAGTACAGGGAGCAAATGGAGAAAGCTCTGGAACCCTTGATGGAAAGCTAGAGCAAGGTTCTGCCCTATGAGCTAGATGGCAGCTTTGGCAGTGATGGCTTTGGGCCGGGACTGAGCACCCTGAAACTCCACTATGAGCCGGGAAGGTCACATTAACTGCATTGTGCCTAAGCTTTCCTGACTGAAAATAAAACTGCAGATGATTTTATGTAAAATGCTTAGAGCACGCTGTTCAGGAGTCTTAGCCAAGTACTGGTTTTCAGTGTATTCTCTTAACCTGAGAGACTACTTTGGATCGTGAAACATTTAATGGCTTCCCCATGAAGAGACAATGAATCCTTTTCTTCAAGGAGAGAGGTGTTTAGTTTTCTTCTGTAGTTTTGTACATTTGATTACAAACTGTTTTTGCGTGTGCATGCTGAGGGCTCTTTTGAGGCCATCCTGCCTGTCCAGTGTAACAGAATCAGTGATAATACGCTGAAGAAAGAGTATTTTCATTAACTTTTTTAAATAGGAAGGAAAATAACTGCAGTTGTAACACTTGGTCTCAGTTTAAGATGATTTGTGGTTCATCCAGTAGAGTGTTTGGGTTTTGCTTATGACTAGCTGCTATTTTGCATAGGTATTTTATGTGGAAGTGGCTCTTTTTGACCAGGCTACTTTGAGGTGCAGTTCCTGCTGCAGTGAACTATTGGTATGCAGTCCAAGATACCATGTTTAAGCTTCATGGTCTTGGGTCTTAGGAATGAATGCTGGTGGTGCTGTTGAAAGCATCTAACCCTGACAGGTTGCAAGGCTTTGATAGTATGTAGGCAGTACTACCTTGACTTATCCTCTTAAATACTGGTCAGGAGGGATTCTTGTACAAACCCTGACTATACTTTTAGTGCTCACCAGAAGCAGTTGAAGCCTTACAGGAAAGTATGGCTGGAAATAAAGCCCAAATAGTAACATTAAGCCAGCAGCCTGCCTGCACATAAAGAGGAATATAGCTATTCCCTTTTGCCTGTATCCTCTGGTGACAGAAACTGAGTGTTCAATTTAGTGTTGTCAAAGAACCTTTAAATTTTATTGATTCGTAGAAATCACAGCAATGCATCATAGTTTGACCTAAAACTTAGAGTGCTTGTAGCCCTGTGCCTGTTGCCTTTAATTGGATATAGGCAACATGCCTTTTTCATCAGAGGCTTGTAGGTCACACTGCACTTGCCCTGACGTGGATGGCTGCTGTATATCTGGAACATAACTCTGCTTTCCAGGGCAATCTGTGCTGATTTCTGTTCTTTTCAGACATGAGATGAACTAAGATGGGGTGACTGTGTCATATTATTCTGTGAACGTGTTTCTCAATAGCTTGTTTAGCCCTTAGGAAATGCAGGCACACTTGGCTTTACTTTTGTGACTTACAATCTGTATCTTTCTGCCCTATATTTCATAATTGGAGCATGTTAAATCTTTGGCCTACAGGCACTTTTTGCTATCAGCCAGCAGCCAGTCTCTCCTTCCTGCATCAGTCCTCCAATGCTGCAGATTTCAAAGTGCTGTTACTCCCACTGCAGCTGTAAAGGCTTTTGTATATGGGCACCTTGCTCAAAGAGTGCATGTCTTCATATACTGCTTTTAGACCTGTGTTTTCTGTAGATGGACTTGTATTATTTTCTGAGAACTTTTTTTTTTTTTGTAAGACTAATTATATGCTTGTTGATTGTAGATTGTTGACTGAGCTCAGTGTGGTTGTCCAGATTTTGCTCTCCTTTACATCCTGTGGGTGTAAATGCCTTGATAGCCAGATAAGTGACTGGGAGGGGAGTTGATGTCAGGGAAACAATTACAATTTAAATGTCCTGGTGAGAGATGAGGAGATGAGTTTATAATGGTCACATATAGATGACACCAGTTTTTACAGATAAATCCTCTGTGGAAATACATTCACTTACTCAGATATGTAGCATGAGAAAGATCTGTAACTTGTGAAGAGATAAATGAGTATGGTGTAGGGAGAGAAAGTAAAATGAAGTAGAACAGCATATATGAGATTTGCACCACGGGACTTACTACTAAGTACTCTAGAAATCAAATGGTATTTTTGAAAAGTTTGCTTAGAGCTAACAAACAGTTTTGTTAGTTGGTTGTGCTTCAGGGGCTTCTGAAGTGTTTGAGCCCCTTTCAAAACAGTTGTTTGCTCTGTAGGCAGGTCTGGGTCTTCATACGTCTAAATTTTAGGTTTGAATTTAAAAGGTACAATGGATGTTTCCTCGTGTGTGACATTGCAACTTCATCAGACATATAATAGTGATCAAAGTCCTTAGCATCAGAGCATGATCAGAGCTTTCCCTTCAGTCTTTGAAAAACAAACTCTTCTGTGTACTCTAAAGTCTACTAAAAAGGAAATATTAATTTTGAAAGTAAATAAAACTGTTTTTAAAGACAATTCTGTGCTGTGCACAGTATTGCGTCAAATATACCCCATTTTAGCAGCAGGTTTATGCTGGATGAGCCTGATGAAGGAGCAGGTGAGGTAAATCACCTTTTTATGTCTCCTGGATCTGTACACAGGTGACTGCAGGTAAATCACTCCATCTCCCTTACTCATTCTATTCACACCTACAGCAGGGACTGGTTTGCCTGTTGCTGTAACTAATTCTGTGTAGTGTCAAAGCTGGGGTTATGCCTTTGCTATGAGGGTGATCTGTGGGCCACTTGAGGGCAAAAATTGGGAGTATCTTTTTTTCTTTTTTTAATGTAGATTTTCCTGAGACTATGATGACTGTATATGTGAAGTTATCTGTATATACCTACGTGTGTGTGTATGCACAGGCAGAGTCAGAAGTGCTGTTTACGTAAACTCTATACTGGAAAGTTTAAAAGCTTTGATCAAATCCAGTACATGCCGGTTGTAGGCTGGTTTCATTAACTTTTATGTTTGCAGCCATGACTCTTCCCACCTGAGACTGTGCTAGAAAAAAGTGAACAAGAAGCAAAGCATATTTGCAGAACAGTTGAACTAGACTCACTTCAGCATCCCCTTTGTGGTACACAGGGCACTTCTCCTTCCCTGGGGTGCAGTAGTCACTAATAAGCTGAGTGGCTGACCAGAACACTCCAGCTCTGTTGGCAGTTCCTCCCCACTCCCACACAGCTCCCATCCCTTCTGCTCAGTCCCCTTCCACCACATCCTACCTGTCTCTTCAGAGGTCTGCATGAGGAGGAATGAATTGCATCTTTGGCTTTTGCTTTCTTGCTTTATGAATAGATTCAGTGTGGTAGCTTCAAAGAAAGCCTTTTGTTGCTATAACTGCAACTATTTTTTCCTCCTGATTAAGGTCAGGTAAGGGGAGAGCAAGTGGCTGAGTGTTGCCAGTTTAAAGGTCTGTGTAAATTAAACTAAACTTTAAAAATACCTGTTTATGATGCTTTACAAAACTTTCTTGTTTTTCCCCTGAAGTGACCTATGGGCAAATATTTAGTCTAGGCTTTAGAAGCCCTCACTATTTATTAGTTTTCATTTTTGACACTTCTAAAAACCAACTGATTAATTTTAAAACTTAGCAATTTTATTTAGAGGTCTTGTCAGTGGCTGATTTTAGTAGTTGTATGATTAAATGAAATTTGTTTATCTCCTTCCTAAAAAGAGTTTCCAAATACTGAATGAAGAGAGAGGACAAGCAAGTTGTCTTGTTACCTTGAATATTTTCTGCAGACTGTACTGATAATTTTATCCACTGTCTTAAAGTGACAAGTGCTAGTCAATGGAGACACACATGCCTGTGTATATGCAATCCAGATTCAGAAAGCACCACAGCGGGGCTACAGTGCCAGGTGAGAAACAGAATTCAGGAGATATTTATGACTAAGCAGAGTGTAGCATGAAGCATCCCCTCTCTCCCCCCAGCTGGATGCTTTGCTGAACCAACAGTCCCGTGTGGCTTGCACATTTTAACCATGAGTGAGGTCGTGTAATGAGGCCTAGATCTTCAAAAATTCATAGTGAAAGCAACAATAAATTCTAACTTGAGCAACAAGACGTATTAGAAAGAATAGGTCACTCCCAGTTGCCTGAGAACAGGTCTCTGTGGTTTGAGCAGCCTTAGCCCTGGTTGCTTGTTGGTCACCGTGCTGGAGAAGCTGCATGTGCCACTGAAGGCTCTGATGGCTCTAGCTGGCTCATCAGTTAAAGTGAAACTTTTCTGAGTTAGCTCAGCCAGAGGAGAGGTGTTTCTATTTTTCAGATACTTAACATGCTGAATTCTCTTGCAGTAACTTTTAAAGCTGGAAAATATACTGCATAGACCTTTATAGATTTTGATCCATGAAACAATGGTAATGCAAGCAATTAGGATTCATCCTATCCCAGCTGAATTTGTACAAAGTAAGTCCCATTTAGTTAAGCAGGTCCCTTACTGGTGTCAATCAGAATTTTCTTTGAATAAAGAGGCTTAAATGAATGAAAATTACTTTTCACTTTCATTATTCCCAGCAGGATCTTCAACAGGTTTCAGTGCTTTTGCTCTGCTTGAACTATCGTGTTTTGGCAATTTCTGAATCACTAGGAATTGAGGGGTTGAATTCTTTGTAATCCTTTGCTCTTTCCTCTGGAGCAGAATCGTGTGGGAACTGGCAATCCCCTTAATGAAATTTATTGGCACATGGGCTTTACTGCCGACACTGAAGAGTATATCAGTTGTGCTGTGCAGCCCTGACTGGATTCTTTCCCAGTGCAATTCTGCAAGGTTTACTGAAAGTAATGACAAATTAAACATATTGGACCTGACAAGTGAATGTATTTTAGGGTTGAAGGGAGGGAGCATGTCAAAGAAAATTTTCTTGTACCACTAATTTTAATAAATTTGTTGACTATGGATCATGTACTGAGCCAAAGGAAGCCTTTGTAATGTGGCCAGAGAGTTTGTTGACTGTAAATAGATGCAGAACAGGCCAAGCAGTCGTAAAAAGGAAGAGATCTGAATCCAAAGGGGTGACCGTCTGCCTGCTGGTTCTGGCTGTGCTTCCTTATCCATTCCCCGAATACCTTCTGCAGACCATGAGTTGCCTTCCCTGTGCTTGAAATGCAAACCTTATTTTCCTTAAAGGAAATCTACAGCGTGATACAGAGTGTGTTGGGAGTGGAGAGAGAGGAGGCCCATGTGGTGAGAGCATTGTGAGTGGATGAGACCTGACCTGTCACTTCCAGCTCTGCTTGAGGGTGATGGGGGCACCATGATCCCCACGTGGCTGCTCTGTGGCTGCTTACATGGTACAAATGCTGCCATGGGGCTCACTGCCAGGAGCACACGGGCTCTCAGGCTGCTCACCCATCATCTCAGCTGGTGGGGGTGGGGAAAAGGTGCACCCAGTGGAGGTATCCTCCCCGTGGAAATCACCCCAGGCACCAAACTGCTGTATTGTCTTTTGGTGAATAGAGAAATACGTTGGTCCTACACAAATCTAAAGTTTTATTGGCTCCTTCAAAAACAAATTGTTTTCTAGCTTCAGCTTCTTGAGTATTTAGGAGCTGTGGCTAGCACACCTCAGAACTGCTGGGCTGTCGAGCATGTCTGAAGGTGGTATTAAATTCAGCCTTTATGCTATACCTCCTGCAAAAGTCATGGAGTCTTAGCTGTCCTTTAGCTTCTTTTTGGAGAGGTTTGGCAAAGAAATAGTCAATTGAATTTGACCTGTCCTCATGGAATATAATTAACTACATATATTAACCATATTAAAAAATATAAAGACATGTCAGTGACAAAGTATTTAACTGGGGAAAGGAAAGGATGAACAAAAGAAGTGTGAGAAGTGCTTCGTGTTGATGTCATCCTTGAAAGTAATTTCATTTATTGCTGAGAGTTTTAGTAGGATTGGGTTTGGTTAATGATATTAACAAGTCTATAAAAATGAAGTAAGGCAGTGCTGTTACATTGGTAAGTAGCCCTTTCTCTTGTAAGTCTACCCGTTTTAGTATTTCAAGTGTATACTAGAATGTAGTGCACTTTTAGACAAGCCATAGCTTGGATGGAATATAAAATCCAAGTCTTGCTTGATCTTGACCAGTCCGGCCATACAATTGTTTTGACTCTCTCTATGAACATGCAGTGGATCCTGCTGTCACAGACATACTTTAGTCCAGGTAACTGAAGTCCATCAGCTTAAATTCTTTGTGTTTATCTGTTTCTTTAATTCTTTTTCTTCCTGGCATGCAGAAGAGAAGGAATTAATTTAAACCTCTGTATTAAATTCAATAAATTTTAGATACTTGGGATTTGGTGTCAGAATAATACATTGTTAAAGCATTAGAAAAATCACAGCATTTGGTCTACTTTATTTTTAAGATGGAGAAGTGCTTGGGATGACTGCCCAGAGGATATTGGTCTCTGTTACATCATTTCCTCTTTTAGGGAGTGTTCACAGAAATACGACTTTAGGAGGATGGTATATAGTTAAGAAGAGAAGATGGGTGTCAGCAACAGTGCACAATGACTGTGCAGCTGGCAGCAAGCCAGGTACCACATCTGATTCCGTAACATCATTTATATGAATGTTTTTGGTCATTACTACTGGGGAAAAATAATGCTTTTGTACCTAGACCAGAAGATGATGGCAATGAAGCCACATATCACTGGTGAAATTTGGGCTGATTCACCTATATGAAATTAAATAGATATTCTCCGGGGGTGTTGGCTCAATGTTCATTTAACAGCTCTTCAGTATTTCAAAAGAGTTTGGAAAAGTTGTCTCAACAAAATTCAAAACTACACTCCACAGCAGTGTCAGGGTGTGAAGTAAATGGTACTGCTGAGATTGCTGTAGCAGGTGAGGAATCAGAGTGCCTTTTTAGTAGATGCATTCACAGCCGTTTCAGCACAACTAAATTCATTACTCACTTGAGATGGAGAATATAAAAAGCATTATAAAAATCCAAGCCAGTCTAATTTGATCTTGGCACACATTGCCAAGTTGGCCTGTGTCCAAAAAGAACAGACAAGGTAAATTGAGAAGAGGCAGCTCTATGGTTATTAAATTAGCTTTAAATCAGCCCTACTCATTTACAGATCTGTGCTAGTGCTTGCAGGGAGAAATTTGCTAATCCAAGCGTTGCTGCTTCTGTCTACCTGTTAGGAGAAAACTGAGCAACCATCCCGCACTTTTTAGAGATAAACTGCTAACTAACCAACTGCCACTTCCTATCACAACTGCAACACTAAGTGTTGCAGTGCTGAGCTTTGCCAAGTCCAAGGTACTGGCTCTACAAAGGGTGGAGTCAGTGTCCACAATGTCTAGTCTTAAAGTCTGTAAGAACATGCAGAGTTGATGAAGAGAGGCATCATGTTTATTATCCCACTATGCTTGATGCTGGCAGGGAATGGTCAGGATGATCTCTGCAGCCATTGACAAGGATGGGCTGTTACTTGCATCTCAGATTTATGGGAGATGGCATAATACAGTATTGCATTTTATGCAGGATTTTCCTGTAATGCCATAGAAAGAAGAAAGTAATTTTTATTGCATCAATAGAACAACATCACCGTGAGTATGGAAGTGCTTCACTGAAAAGTTTTGCAGTAAGTTTGATAATGTTCACCTACTTATATTACACATCTGAACTAAACCTTTCTCAAAAGACTTCTCTGCGAACATCTGTTAAAATGTTTCCATCAGATCATGCCCTTTGCAGCGCTGAGAGCAAGAGAATTAGTGCTGTGGGAACAGTGATGTTCATATGCTTGCTGTGTTTCTCTGCTTCAGGGTTTTCTCGAGTTGTATTCTTGTCTCATGTAAATGACCTTGCAGCTGCCAAGGAGTAGTTTTCCCCTGGAGTGTTTCAGCATCTCTCAGGGGTGGCTTTCTGAGATTGCAAGTTTCTGAAGCGAAAAGAGAGGGCAATGTGATGTAGCTTACCCTGCCTTCACCTGTATTCCAACATCTATGTGATGTTAATTTTGAAGGAGATATATCCATGTTCGCCCCAACCTTATGGGGATTTCAAGGGGGGAGAAGGGATACCTCTTTGTTCTGCAAAAAATATGGTTTCCAAGGTGATAGGGAAGCTGCAAATGCTACATGATTTTTGTGGGATCTCCCCATATTTCAAGAGAAGTCCCCAGATTTCTGGGATTTCCCAGCTTTTCCACAGTCTATGACTTCAGTAGGAAGATGGCTACTTATGTCATTGGTTTATTTAATTTTTTTTTTTAAGAGATTTTGAAAGCTGACATTCATGACATTTCCAAGTAGCATCTGACCAAGATTAATATTGTGTTGACACATATCTGATTTGGGAGAGTGGACATTTATGATTTCAGTGGCATGTCTGACTTACTAAAAGTTGAAGTTGTTGCAGAACAATTAGCCTGACACTATCAGCTCTGTGAAGGGGGTGTTCTCAGTGTGATACCACAAACTTTCTGCAGAAAATGTGCATGTTTTAGTGAAACCACTACAGAGGAGAAATGCCTCATTGAAACACTGGTGCCTCATAAATGCCAATGTATGTATTATTTCACTTGGAGTTTTCTTGTAGATGGTTGTTAAAAGGTTTCCTGCTAAAGGTTACAATTGCACTACTACAAGTTTGCTTTCTGCTAAATTTGAACTGAGTGAACTTTGAGACCTAATGATCATTACCAAAATGAGTGGTACAGCATAGAGGGTGCACTCAGCATGCACTGGTGTTTTCTTGTCATGGTTTTAACTCCATGAAGTTTATGTTCATAGATGAATATTTAATACATAGATACCATGACAGATTTAATGATGGCAAATCTAAAACTCCTGTTGAGTACTAATACTGCGGTGAGTTAACGTAATTTGAAAGGAAATAAGAGCAAGCTGTGCATGGTGACATGGCTACATGACCCCATTAAGTTCCTGTGGGGAACCGCTCTTGGCAAACACAGACTGAAACCTCTCTAAGGAATATGGCAACCTGAGACCTTCTCGAGTGGGACCAGATAATTACATGTCCACTGGTGCAGGCCAGGGCCAAGTACCTGCTTGGGACAGTTTAAGGTGCTGTGACTGGGCTAATATGAACTCTCATGTGTCCTAGCAGGGCTCCTTGTCTTACCTGAACATCACATAACCAGTATACAAGCCTGTCACAGAATCTGAATTAAACATTAAAGGAGTTTTTTTCCCAGGTTGCCCAGAGAAATTGTGGTTGCCCCATCCCTGGAAGTGTTCAGGATCAGGTGGTGTGGGGCTATTTGTTCTATTTGTTACTATGATGTGTTAGTCTTGCCTGTCTTTTGTAATTCTTTAGTGTCTCAGCATCAGCAGATAGTGCTTTTGGCCTGTGCTTGTTAAATCCTAATATTTTTAGAAGTTTATTAACTCTTAAGCTGACAAGTGGGACTGTGAGACTTAGACTGAGAAGAGAGGTAATGGACTGTTGAAGGAGCAGTTTTTACCTTTTCAATTGTCTCTCCATCATTTGATAGAGCTTTAATTCTTTGAGCAAGGAGTTGGAGTAGATGGCCTGCGGAGGTCCCAAGTTGTTCTGCAATTCTGGCATCAGCTGTTTAGCCACTGAATAACCTTCTAGGAACATGTGTATCCCACTGTTAATCTAATTTGTGTGGCTGTGTTACTGATAAATAGTTCAACTTTTTTGCATAGACGCATTTGGTGCCAAAGGGAGTCTTGAACTCTATAGAAGGGAAGCTGTTCACAAGAGCTGAAGAGCATCTTGAGATGACTGTGATGACTGAAAAAACAGGAACTGTTTAGAACAAACTCAGAAGATATTAGCTCAAAGACCTGTCTATGTTCAGTTCAAGCTGTGCATATTGATTTGCCTGCACGTACTTATGGAGAAAGAGAGAATTCTGAGAATGCCAGGAAAGTTAATGTTGTAGTGGTTTCAGTCTCTGATGAGCTGACAGGTTACTCTGGAGTTATCAGATGAAGAGCGTCTGTTACAATCGGCCCAACTTCCTCACTTCCACTCTCTCACATAAGCTCAGCTGTGACAAGCTGAGAAGAATGGGGTGAGGGGAGAAGTCATGCATGCTTTGGTGTATAAAAGAAAACTACAGCAGATCTCAGTTTATGAAAGAGAAGGAAGGCAAATTTGGGTGTAGAGATTACCTGATCTTTTCTTTTTTCCACAGCAGGAAAAACCCAAACTCTTGGAGCCTTTGGATTATGAAGCTGTTATCACAGAGATTGAAAAAAGTATTGGGGACAGCCCATTTAAGGATCTGATACTATTTCCTGATGATGACTTTTCAGTAAGTACAAGACAAATATGTGTTTTTCTTTGGTTCATCTGTTCATTCATTTTATCTCTGTTGCTAGAGGGAGAGCCAGAAGTTGTCCAAGGGCTGTCTATATTTCTTAATTCATGCATAATGCCTTACTTCCCTCCCACTGAATTCACTTGTTTTTGTTGGGATTTTTCCTCTGACATTTTTATATGCGTGACTTTACTCTTCAGGATTAGATAAAGCTCAAAGCCCTGGTTGTTTCCAAATATATTTTGGGAATCACTAAACATTTTGTAACATATACTTGTCTGTTTACTCAGCACAGTGGTAGTTTGGCCAGTGCTAGAATCTGTTCCTACTATTATAGTCTAATTTAATCTGTTCCTTCTGATGCCATTCTGTTTGATATATTTGGCCACTAGAGTCCCTGGTGCTAAGGAAGGCTTCCATGGTGGGATGCTGACAGTCAGTGGATCTCAGACCCCACAGCCATGGAGCTGCCTGACCTCATCCTGGGCTGTCCATTGGTTGTCCTGGCAAACTGCAAAGAAACTGAGAACCTGGAGGTGCAGGGCAGCTCTCCCAGTGACCGTGGTGGGGCAGCTCAGGTGGGCAGGGGCTGCCTGCCAGGCAGCTGGGTTGGTGGTGTTGCCAGGCAAGTGCACAGGCATCTTAAAGCAACTTGTCAAAATCAACACAGCTTTGTAACAGATTTA
The DNA here is from genome assembly GCA_035583235.1 of Hafferia zeledoni. Classification (NCBI taxonomy): domain Eukaryota; kingdom Metazoa; phylum Chordata; class Aves; order Passeriformes; family Thamnophilidae; genus Hafferia; species Hafferia zeledoni. The sequence continues at coordinate 16,451,107 of JAWWEV010000011.1, forward strand.
GGTTCTGATGAATAGGAATTTTCTAATGGAAATGCATTTCAATTTTGTGACCAATTGTAACTGCTGTGTGAGGGCCCTTCCCATCAGCTCATGGCACTGCTATTGTCCTATGAGGCCAGCTTAATCTAATCGACTGCTTTGTTTTACTAAATGGCTCTATTTCCTTGGTGGCATTAACTGAGTTAATGCGCTCATGGGATTGAGAGAAAACTAAACAGAATAGATTTCCTCATTATCGCTAATTCCTTTATCCATTTGGCACATTTGTCAATTTATGAAATTGAAATTTAGGATTACAAGGCTGACTAGTCATACTGTGTACTGTCATGAGGCCCTTGAGCCCTCTGATTTAGAGTAACTGAGCTCAAGTCCATGGAGCAAACCCTATCAGTGAAAGAAGAATCACATCCTACTGCTGAAGTTCTGTCTGTCAAGCATATTTTCATATCCTTATTTTCATTTCATTTCAAGCAGCTGTTGCCTGGATTTTAGTAGCTACTTGTGTTTTGTTTCATCTGTGTTATGCTCTGAAACTATTTGGCATAATCTATTTAAATTTTAAAAAATAATAAGAAAAAAAAAAGATTAAGACAGATGAGAGAGGTAGTACTTGCATGGCAGAGGTGGCCTGTAGGTAGGGTCTGTATCCTTGCAATAAACCTCTGTAATCTTTGCTATCTTCTGTTAGTCAGTGGCAGTAACAAGAGCCTCTACCAGCAGACAGGACTGCAGAGCTTCTGTACCCCACAAGTTTTCTAGTTGCAGATTTGCTATTTATGGCCTGCTCCATCCTGCTGAAATATCACCTGTGCACAGAAGTCTGGGTCAGCCATTTGAGTAAAGAGAGATCCATGTATGACTGAATTAGGAGGTGCTCAGGCTGGCTCTGAGTGGTATTTAATGCAATAATGCTGCAGGAAATTCTGGACACTGTTCAACTTGTGATTGCAGTTCCTGCAGACTCCATGACTGAGTCTTGATGCAACCCCAGTTTGGGCCCATGTGTGAGCACATCCTGTGGGCAAGTCTCCTCAGGGTGAGACCCCATCAAAAGAATTAGCTGAGGTAGTGAACATAGGAGGAAATTCTGCTTTTAATAATGATTTTGCATTTCTGGATCTATAGTGTTCACCGCATTCATCAGATACGGATCAATTATCATAGCTTTAGCTTCATCTCAATATTGCTTTCTCTCACTTGCATTCAAAGAGGTAGTTATTCTCACAAGGCTTCTGTTGATCATTTTCAACATCTTGTTGAAGTCTGTAGAATCACAGTCAGCAGAGAATTCTTTATATCAATCTGAACCTGATAGATCATATTCCTCGATTTCCATGCATCTCAACAGAAGAATACAAGATGTATACATTACAAAGATATGCTCTCTGGTTTTACTCCAGCTGGGGAAAAGATGCATCACTTCTGGATAACTGTGCTTAATAATCCCTTAAAAAAAAAAAAAATTGATTCACATCAGTTCCACTTCTTGTTTTCCTAGTAGTGCCTGCCTTATAACTCTTCTACCTTCCCAAAGTCCAGTTTCCATTTCAGAAAAAGCATGTTAGCTCAGTTTCATTTTTCACCTGTTCCTGGATCTTTTGAACAAATTTCTCTTCTGTTGCTGTGTTGTGGAACAATGGGCAGTGGAAATTTCTGCAGCAATGCAACACTTGCACTGTACTTCTTGGTGGTAGTAAGAGGGAGTTGATGGGCTTCCTGTTGTGCTCATAAAGAGGGCAAGCTGGATGGTGATCCTGGTAGTGTTGCATCGTCACTACTGGCTTACTGTGCTTCCTTCACCTTCTGTTCCCCAGACCTGGCCACGCTCTCCCTTGACAAATGGAACTGCTGCTGTCTGGCATTCTTATTTCTCAGTTTTCTCCTATATGTTTACCAGAAAGGAGACCTGGAAAGAAGTGTGACACTTTGCTTCAAATTGGTCTCTCTCTCACGTTTAACCTTTGACATCTTGCCCAGTTTCATTGTCATACATTTATACTTCTGCTCCTAAGCACTGACATATATGCAAGCAAGAAAAGAGCTGTATCCTTTTATTTTAGTCCTTTGAAATTCACTGAACACTCAGCAGCCTCTCTTCAAATCTCTCCAGGATCTCAAGTCTTGCATAAAATCATTGGTGCTTTCCCTTAGTGGCAAAAGGCTCAGCACCCCTTTGTTAATATCTTTGCTCGTGTGGAAATTTAGTAACTAAATATGTGGTAATGGTATGTTGGTAAACAGGAGTCAATTGTAGTAAAAAGATAGCTGAAACTGTGTAATAGGCACTTCAATTTGGTGTGGTATAAAAACATGTTAAACTCTCTAGGACATGAAAAATTGTTCCTTCTTCTCACCCATGTATGATTCTTTAAAGTCTCTGTTTGAAAAATGGAACTCAAACTTTTTTTAAACTGTTTGTATTAATATGGCCAAATGCCTGTTTTTGAACCTGCAATAGAAACAATAGTTCAGTGCCCAAAATTAGGACAGGTATAAGATGGCAAGTCTTGCCTGGATAATGCAAAACCTGATGAAGTTCAGCCTGATACGCTCCTGGCTCTTCTGAGCTTTTGAAAGCCCATCTGGCTGCCCTGTTCCTTCTGTGTATCACAGAGGCCTTACAAGAAGAGGGGCTGAGTTTTGCTGTTACTGGTCCTTGCCATCACTGCAGGTGTGACTGTTTCCAGGCTTTTTTTCCGAGTCAGAGCAAAAAAGAGCCAAAATCTGTTTTTCCAACTGTGAAACCTCTGCTATCTAGATATTGTGCAGGGACTAAAGTTGTTCATTTGGATACAGATGTTCATAACAACCAGATGCAACTTTAAGGGGAGGAAGAAAGAGTAGGCAAGGACACTGCCTCTTCACATGAAACAACAGGTATGCCGCAGGGGCAGCTTGAAGCACAGGCCTTGGACCCTCCTTGGAAATACCCCTGTAAACCTGACAGTTATTTCTAAGATCAGAAGAGTTACGCTGGTGAGATCATGGGTTATTTTCAGTAGCATGTGACTTAGCTCTTACTTTCCCACATGACAAGCAGTATCTGCACATTCTTAGAGGAGCAGAAATTGAGTCCATTACTCTCATATCTAATGGGTTATGGGTATCCTCGATGAGCACGTTCACGTTGTCTGGCAGGAGCAGGAGTGCCAGAAGTATCTAGATTTCTAGGGATGTATTCCAACTGTTTAAGTAGAGAGAGCTAATGGAGTCAGCAAAGCAAGATGTGGGTAAGGCATGGCCTGTCACACTGAATGTGATTCAGGGAGCAATGGGACAAAATCTGTCCTTTAAATGTGCTCTGTGCTTGCTTTCCTTTTGCTTTGCCCTACACATGTACCTTCATGGTGAGGTCTGTGCTGGGACAGCAAACCAGCAGTTTGTTGGGGGCCTTTGCACCGTGGTATTTGTACAGCGTGGTTACACCTTAGTGTGCATTTTAGTTTGATGGGCTAACTCGTTACGGGTTTTGGTAATGATAAGTAAATCTGTTTACTTGGATGAAAACAAGACTGAGCAACCTTTCTTTAGAGAGATTGAATCTAAACATTACAAGAGAGGAATGTGTCTGCCTGTGTGGTTTGCTCTCTTAGGAGGGCAGCCTTTGCAGGAAGTAAATACCATCATTGTTGATGCATCTGTCTGAAGATTTAACCGCTGGTAACAAGCTTTCAGACTAAAAGCTATTTAGAAGAGATTCAGGCTGAAGATGTTTGAAATGGCTAATGGATTTTGAACTTCACTTTCAAATTCTAAATTCACTGTGTCAGTGGGAAGTAGTCACTGCCTGAAAACATTATTCCTAATTAGTTGTTGATAAGGAGCAGTATTAACTTCTGTGTTTCACTGTGGAGGGTGGATGTAGCAAGAGAAGGTGCTTAGTGAAATTGCATCCTATAACTCCCCCAACACCTGGAGCCAACAGCTTATGCAAATGAGACAGCCTGGCAGTGCCAGAAATCATGGTTGGATATAGGATATTTATATAAAAAACATTAAAAATAATTCAGAAGAATTATAGAATTGCATGTTTTAGGCTGATACCTGCATTATTTGATTATCACAGTTTGCATGCACAAATGAGAGGGTAATTGGCCTCTGGTTTGAGCAGACAATTGCTATGATTGCCTAAAAATTAGAAAATTAGGCTGCATTCACAACACATTTATAAATACTGAATTCTCTAAATAGAATCCTTTATTTTTTTGATGACTCTTTCAGAAGCATATAGCCTGTTGTTGAAATATAATTGTTTTCTGAAGTAAAGAGGTTTTGGTGAATAATACTAGCCTGATCAGCCTTTAAGAGTGTTTAACTTTGGAAGTAATCAGCTATGAACAGGAAGTGCCTTTGTGGCCAAGCTTTTGAAGCGAAGTGGTTAAACATAACATAATTCTCAGAAGGGAAGTGCTTTGTAGTTTTTAACACAAGTTTAAATATAACAATACACAACATTTTCCATGTCCCAATTCTTTGTAAATAAACCTGTGATATTCTTTGTCAAAGTCTACAAATGCACAAGCCCAGTGTTACACGTTTTCTCAGGTTTGCATGGCTGTGTTTCTTTCAAGTGCAGTCTTCTTGAGAAGGACAGTGGGGGAAAGTACCACAGTGGCCTTGGGTTACATATTTTGTTCAGCTACAGTCTTTTTAACAGTCTGTGTAAGGGAAGGGAAGGAACAATGGCCCCATTAGATAAATGTTAGTTGTCTTGGTCAATATCAGTAGACAAGACGTGTTGTTCTAGGTAAAAATAATCATCTTGCTATATGTCTTATCTATAGAAAAAGAGACTGGAAACAATCTTCTGTGCAATACGTGGGGCAGATAAGTTTTACTGTGGACAAGCAGACCAGGTTGTTGGTCTCTCTGAAGCTTATTCACCATCCTGACAGGGTCAGTGTGAGGTACAGGGCGTGTCACATGGCTCTTCTCCTGTGGCCCCTCACTTTGTTTTAGTCTGGAAAGAGCAGCTGAACTTCAGCAGTGATGTGTGTGCTGGAAGGACAGTGTGTGTGCCTCGTGGTTGCTGCTGGCTGCAGGGCCCCAGCCCTGGGAAGAGCTCCATGTGATGGGCCACATGTCTTCAGCTGTGCCCAGGGACTGTGTCTTCTTTTAACTGCTTAAAAAAAAAAAAAAAAAACAAACCGGGACTTAAAATGACACGTATATGTGAAGTAAAAGTAATAAGGTGCATTCCAGAGACTGTGGGTACTGCTGGGAAGTCCCTAAGCAACCAAGACATCTGTTACTAAATGTGGGCTGAAAATTCATACTTCTCCATCTGCTGTCTCTTTTACTCATAGACTGAGTGATTGCATAAATCACTTCACACAGAGTTGGTAACACTGCTAGGTAGAGCTCAAGAACTCACATTTAGGAAACTGTGCTCAGTTAGTTCAGAAAAACAGGGTTTTTTTCACTCTGTGCTGTCTATGAGGCACCATCATTATTTGTGAGAGCCAGAGTGTTTTAATCATTTTGTATCCTGAGCTCTCTGGAATAAATAGAAGTTTGGGGAATCCCATGTTTTTTCTGCCTGAGTGATACATACCTTTCTTTCACAATTACTCACTTAGAAAGGGATGGGGGAAGTCAGAGTTGTCAATGTAAGCTCTAAGGAAAAATACCGTCAGTAATATCAAGGCACTTGTTGCATAGATTTTGGGTGTTTCAATTTATAGAAAAAAAATCACATTTTAGTCTGAGAGCCATAGGAAGGAGAGCCTCCAGGGGCATAGTAGGTGCTGTGAGCTTCTTCATAGTATTAATAAGTAGTGGTTCTTCATACTAAACTAGTTGTATGCCATAGGCTTTCTTCTGGAAATCATGTGCCTTTCTGTAATGGAAAAGAAAACGAGCTTGGGAGGTCAGATTTCTCTGGGTTTCAATCCTTTGCTGTCTTGAGTGACAGAGTTACTCCACTGTAAGTAGGAGCGTAATCTGGGCTCCTGATGCTTGATTTTGTTTGATTAACCCTCTTATGGCAGAGAAAATTAGTGAGACAGATCTGTAGCTTAATTGAAAGTACTCTGAAGTTTCCTCTTCTGACCTCTTTTCAAAGTGGCTGCCTTGCCTGACCCCAGCTCAGGGGCCGCAGGTCACACAGAAGGGCGCTGCTGGTGGCCTCTCATTGGCCTGCTGGGAATTTGGCTCCTTGTGGAGAACTTCTGGAGATCCACTTCTCTGTATGGTTTCCTGCTGTGGAACCTCACAAGCCAGCTCAGTCAGCAGTTCTTTCAAAAAAAAAAAAAAAAAAAAAGGGCTTAATTTGTGCAGCACCTGTGGAGCCTGGAAGGAGATTCCAGGCAGCACCAGGAGTCCGCTGTCAGCCCTGCCCTGCTGCCTGTGCCCACGGGTAGGAATGTCCCTCTGAGAAGCTGCTGCCTGGTTCCCCTTGCTTTCCAACCATCGAGCTGTCCTGTGGCACTCCTTTTGCAAATTGTTGGGAGGACTCTGCCCCTCTCTTCTCCTTTCAAAAGAGCCAAAGCTTTTAGTTCTGCCTCCACATTCCTTGCCTTAAGCCAGGAGGTGCAGAAGGGAAATGGAGGAAGCAAGTATCACTGTTGAATTTATCATATGTATTTCTGGGAGAGGTTGTAAGGAAGACTTGATGACTTTTTTTTATCAGAAACCTCAGAGACTGAAGCAAGTTTGCTTGGAACAATTTTATTCCCAGAAATCTATTGGAACGCTGCTCTTGCTTGTAATTAATGCTTTAGCTGATAGTATGGAATAGTGTGTGTGGGCAGGAGCTGGGTTGCAGTTGTTGGTATGTATGTGTTGTTGGCTGCATGACAAATTGGAAAATACAAGCCATGATAACAAGGTTCTTAACCTTTTCATGAGACAAAACTGCTGTTCTGTCACTTTGACTAAATTGCATATTTTTTGTTTATTGCCAGATAGACACAATTTCACTGGAAATCAGGACACTGTATTCTTCTGTACCTGAAGATGCAGAACAAAAAGCAGAAAATTTATTTGTTAGAGAGGTAAGTATCCAGTGTGTATCTTTTCATTTTAAATTAAAATAAGTGTTTGAGGGAGGCTTGCTATGATTATAATAAACATCTTTTTTCTTTTAATATGTTTTAGTTGATTTAAATCAGATTTGAATTTTGAAGGCCAGGAAGGAGGGAGAGGGTTAACAGCATATCAGCAGTGGTGTACTGTGAGATGTTTGTATGTAGAAAAATTGAAAATGCACTGATTAGGCTGTCACTGTACTGTTTTCCAGCTGCATTCCCTGTCACTACTAGTCCACTGATACTGATGTTGGCATTTTCATATAAATGCTAATCACGTGTGATCTGAATGCTCTTTGCACTTCAAAAATGTTGATGGTGTTACAAAAAAAGATAACTAATTAGCACTCATTTAGTCTCTTGAGAGTTATCACAAGGTATGTATCTCTTTTGGAAGCATACATACAGTTCTCTGAGGGGTAGGTACGCTGTGAAGGGTGTGTAGAGGTTTATATTTATGGTAGGTGTTTAGAATCTGTTCTATCTTTGTAGTAGAAAGTTGAACAAAGTTCTTCGATGGCAGTTAGAGACCCACCTGGAGTAAATAATTGCTCTGCCTTTAAAAAACCCCTATGGTTGTATTGTTTCCATACCTGACCTCACACTGCAGAAGATTGCTCATCCTGTGGCCTCAGGAATATTTCAGTTTGTCACTGGTATTATCACTTTGAAGGACATTAGAGATGCAAGTCAGATTGTTCACAGGAATTTACTTAAGATGCTCCCTGAAGCTTCCCCATCTTTAATTACAGATGTAAAATATAGCTCCCCATTTGCATTAACAAAACAGGTGTAGGAAACCAAATTTTCAGTCAGCTTCTATAAGCAGTTTACTTCCAAGCATTTATAATTAGCCTGTAGTGTGTTCATTTCTGCCTCTGTTTCTCACATTGGAATTTTTCACACCTGGCTTCCTATTTGAAAAAAATACTTCATATGTGCCAGAACTGCAAGACAATTGGTGGAGAAAAAGTCAGTTGCAGACAAACACAGGGGTTGGAAAGCATAAAGTCCAAGATTAGGCAAAGATGTAGCTGTTGAGTTGTATGCAATGTGACATTTTACAGGCTGGTCCTAGTTCTTTTCAGCAGGTCTAAAAAGAGCAATAACAATTTGCTGCCAGCTCAGATTGCCTGAACTTTGCCATCTTTCTTAATCTGACAGCAGAGTTAAAAGATAATATAGTTTGTGGAATTATCTATCTTTCTAGAAGCTTCAATGCCCTTTCAGCACATTGGGGTCTGCTTTTTATTGTAAGGTTCCACAAGTTGCAAGGCCAGCACTGTGCTCATGGCTTTGCAGAGAAAGTGGTGGGTCTAAAAATGGAACATAATACACAGTGTCTGGGAATCGTTACAGCTGAGTACTCCAAGGGGATGCTAATGACAACCTGGTAAAATACATATTGAGCACATCTATTAGCTTTCTCTGCAATACCAGAGAGTCAAGGGGAGGGCGAGAGAGGAGCAAAGCAGTGGAAAAAAACCAGTACTACAGCAGTAGTACCGGAATAGGAGCTGAAAGGACCCAGTTGTCAGGTAGTAATGCATATGTTCAATTGGGCACAAAGCCAAAAGATATATATAGATATATATATATAAGATAAGTTCCAGGAAGAGGATGGTTTCTAGTCCAAAATTAAGTAAAACTGAGCATGGGGTTCTGTGGAGACCTGTGATTTTAGTCCACTGCGATTGCATAGCTGTGTACTGACCCAGCAGCAGTCTGTTGTGTTCCAGGCAGGTGTTCAGCACTTCTGGAGAGAAGTGCAAGAGTGGAGTTTTTGACCTTTTTTGGAATTGTGAAAAAGCCAACGTTTCACTTGGTGAAGGAGTCTCTTCTTTCTTCAAATACCATATGGTATCATGAGCAGTGAATGTGTCCATCTTGTACGCATTTGACTGTCTGCTGGTCACTTGGACTTGTTGCAACCTGGGATCCAATGCCTAATTCCTGTGGGGGAGATATACAAAGGCCATGTACAGCTTCATCTTGCTGAAGCCATTTTACTAACAGCTGGTTTTGTTCTCCTATGTTAGACTGTCTCATTAGTTTAGCAAGTTGAGACACAAAGACATGGAGCAAGTCAGTGAACTGCAAAGAAAGGGTCTGATGTTGAAGGTGAAACTAATTTTCTTCATATGGTGCAGTGTGAAGATGTGGTACTGAAATTATTTCAAGGACTCCGATCCATAATCTCTTGTCTCATTCTGTGGGGGGTTTCAGATGGTCTTGTCTACCAGACAAGATCATTTTAAAAGGATTGTCAGAAGTCTGTGATAATGCCTTAAAACCATGTCTGTCTCTTCCGGGCATTTGTTTCCCACTGGTGACAGTAGGAAAGCTTTACTTCCACCTTTAGCTCATTCATTGCTTGAGTCCTTCAAGGATGAGGGGTGTTTTTCCCCAACCCTTGCTAAATCCATACCTAAGACAGCTTGGAGATTTAATCAGATTTCCCTTCCTCAAGTGGCCATAAACAGTATTTCAGAGGCAAGCCATGATGACTCAATTGCCTGAGCAGTATCGGTTTATGGATGCAAAAGAGCTGACCAGCCAGATGAAGAAAAATGAGGCTGATGTTGCTGAGGAAAGCGTTCAGTATTGATGGTGTTTGATGCTGTCCACCTGTACTGGAAGATTTGGGCCTCTAGCTGTCTATTCAGTTTTCTTATTGCTGCTTTTAAATTCCTCAGACTAAAAACTTTCACCATTGGTGATACTCGGATGTAATGGTAAGGCAGAATAATTCACTTTAAATAAGATATCTGATCATCTGTGTTTTGTTGAAACTGTAGAGTGAAAAATTTTAAAAATAAAATGGTGATGAATCCATAAATAGTCTTTGATAAGTATTTTCTGCATGGAGTGACTATTTGTCATTTTATGATCAATTCATATTTGAGTCCCTTTTTAAATTTATACCTAATTATTAGCTATATTTTAAAAGTAATACTTTGTGCAATGATTATCCCTATACCTGTAGTTTTCTTAGGTTTTCTGTGGACTTTTCCACCTTAATGTTTCTTAGGGGGAAGGACTTTGAGGATATGAATTAGGTTCCAAGAAAAGAGAAGTTTTCAGAAACTTATAAAGTCAAAAGTAAATTGTCTTCAGTGAGTTGGGGTTTCTTATGTGTTCCTGATTTCCTTGAATTCTGTGCTTTCATCATGCTGTTTCCTTCCAAATTCCCTTGCCCTGTTAATTTCCATTGCAGGGTAAATCTGTTTTAAGTGCCTTTTTCACAGTGGTGGCCATGATGCTGCCATTGCCAGAACCAGAGTGAAGAAATTACAGGTGGAAAAAACTTGCAGGATTGTCTATCTCTCTAAGGAAAAATTGAGCCCTCTGTGCAAGAAGAGGAAAGAAAAAAAAAAAGACCTGAATTTGATAAGGCCCTTGGGAATGGGCTGTGCAGCCTGCCTGCTTAACAGAGTTCATGTAAATGTGTGCCAACCCTCCCACATCCCAAAGCTTCCATTTCTCCGTCTACATTTTTCCTCCCCCACAGTTCGCTTGAGGTCAACAGCCCCTGCATTGGTGCCTCTGCTCTTTGCCAGAAACGTTAGGATCCAGCTCTGGCCTCTTGATGAAATTTCTTCCTCTAGAAAGGTTTTTCTTACTCCTCAAATCAGGTTTTCAGATACTTTTTCTCATTGTAAAAATTCCATTTCCAATAACGATTTCCAATTTTAAAAAAAAGATTGTAAGTCAGTACAGTCAACAGAAGTATTTCATTTTGATTGGGGATATTCTGAAGAGAAAGTGCTGTATGCTTTTTTTTGGTGTTACTTTTTAAGCTAGGTCTAGTTTCCCTGCAGCAAGCTGGTTCAAGAACAGTGGTAGCTGTTGCACTGGGTTGGTTTGCCTTCTGTGAATTTACTGAATGATACTTGAATGTGCTGCTTTGTCCCCTTTGATTTTTGTTTTGATTAGCTTTTTCTTGGAGGAGCACAATAAACCTTCATAGTTGTAAGCTAAAATACTGCTCTATATGTTGTTCACACATTGGCCTATAATGTTTGCAATAAAAGCCCACATTGAGCATTCTCAGTGAGCTTTAATTGCATCTGTGAGTACAATACTTGGTAATGAAAGTACCACAGGGGAAAAGTGGTCCTTTCTGTAGAAGGTTCAGTTGGTTTACGTTTGCCAAGGAGAAAGAGAGTGACATGTGAATTGGAGTCTGTGCTCACCCTCACACAATGCTCAATGAGCTTTTCATTGGCTTATGTAGAAGGGAGGATATGTTGCTCTTATAAGAGTATTGTCATAGCCCAGGTGACTATCGCATAGTTTTAACACAAATACAAGAGTGACCAACTCATTTTATGAAGAATCACAAAACAGAAAGGTTGAAGTTAGTGGGTTTGGGGTTTTTTTCATTTCTCTATTTAAAGGCAAAGTGCAAACAACACTAGAGCCCAGTAGGAACATGGTTGTCTGGGGTGTCTGTGGACCTGATCCTGCCAAGTACGGAGTGAGTCAGTTATAATGCCCTAATACTGTGTTCATTCTTGGAGAATATTTGGTGATACTGTCTAATGGTCACACTTTATTCTGCATCCTATAAGATAATGAGGGCTGCTGTCAGATGAAAAGGTAGATACTGGATCCATGTGGAATGTGTTTACTGGCTTTGGTTGTGCTGAACTGCTCAGTTCAGTGTTGAGGAGGGAGACAACTACCTGTAAGTGTGCACCCACTTCCTTGCCATGTATTCCGTACTCTAAACCAAATAAAGATGTCATAGAAGGCTGTGAATACACAGAAGATGACTTCCTAAAATAATTTGTGGATACTTAGTCTGGATATTTTACACAAGACTTAAAAAGGAGATTTGTTAACCAGTGCTGAGTAATTTAGAAAGCACCACCATTAAGTTTTCAGCCCGTCCCTGGTTTGTTCCAGCAGCCTCATAATCCCTCTCTGTCTCTCTGAGGCAGAGGCCACTGTGCAAGCAATGACTCCCATGGGCACTTCAGAAGAGGCTGGTAGTGAAGAGAAGGAACACTCATGGTAGAAGGAGTCCTGTGCATTTATTGCTTTTTCTTTTACTTTCTCTGTGTAGCTTTTGGTAGTTAGATACCTTTGATCTATCCTTTAATCCACTCTATTTGTCTCCTGGAGTCTCACCTTTCCCATGCCTTTCTGTGAGACTGTCTTTCCTGTTGCCACCTCAGACTCCTTTCAATGCTGCTGCTCCTTTCTCTACTGTAGATCTCTGTCCTTTTCCTGACATGCCTCCTTTTCTCTATGGTCTTGGGCAGCAGCTTCTACTGTTAGGTTTTAGGTTTGATCCCTCTCTTTCTTCCTTTCCATCACGTGGGCTGGTGCAAATTTTCAGGTGGAGTGTGGGGAGGAAATAATTCAATACAGAAGTAAATTCTTCAACATACTGTACAAATACCAGGTTACAATTTACACTGTGTTTGAAGAATCACTGGAAATTCTGACGTTGTGTCATTTCTCTTGTAGTTGTGTCCCTTAGCAATAACTGTACATATTTCATGCATCTTGTTGCCTTTCAAAATGTCATGTTGGGTTTAACTGCATTGATAAAAGTTCTGCATCGAGTAAATTGCACAGTTATTCTGGTCTACTTGACTGCATAGCCAAGCCCTTCAGTATAGTTTTTGTTCAGGTCTGTTTTCCTTATTAAAGGGAGACTGATGTATCAAGAACAATTTCTAAAGGTGAATGCAAAACCAGCAGGAAGGTTTTTAGATAATAAAAACTACAAGATAAGGAGATGACTGAGAAAATTCAGTGTGGAAGGAAAAATGAGACTGGTGAAAAATTATAGTCCTGTTAGTACATTCCTGAGTGTTGTTAAGAGGTTAAAGATCAATCCTTAAGGGCAGAACAAGAAGCAGAGGGCTTGTGCTGCAACAATAGGGAATAAAAGGAGCAGGGCAAATGTATTTACAATGGAAGTCTTAGGTAATGAAAGAGGATGCAAACAAAAAATGTGTAATCAATGTCTGTGGAGGAAGTCAGGCCTAAACTACATAGTGTCTAGTAACTATCTAAATTAATTGTGCTTCCTAGAGAGCAGATGAGAATCAGTAAAACATGTCAAATTGCCATCAGCCCCCTCCTCCATCTTGTATGATTCAATGCATTTGATTTAAAAGGTAAATTGTGCTTCAAAATATGGAAACATATGACTGTGGCTTTCCTTGAAGAACTGTGCATCCAGCTATAAAAGAGAAGAATATGTTCTCTAGCACAAAGGCCTCCCTGAGATCTTTATTAGTTCTCCAGCCTTCTTGAGTCTAAACATGTGTAGTAATTCTATTGTCCTTGTTTGTGTTTCTTCTCTTTAGGCTTGTAAATACTACAGTTCCCAGTGGCATGTTGTGAACTACAAATATGAACAGTATTCAGAAGACTTTCGACACTTACCACAGTAAGATCTAGCATAAGTTCTTCCTTTTTTGTTGTTTTTTTTGTTGATTATTTTTTTTTGTCTTCAGGTTTGTGTCATTTGCTAAGCTTTGCCTGTATTTGCACTTTCCTTTGTCTCAGAAACTTTGTTTGTTTTACTGTGTTTTTAGTGCCTTGCATTTTTAAAAAGGGGAAGAAAAGGTCCTTTAGAAAAGTTCAAGACTCTGCAGAATTCACCAGTATCAACAAACCCTTTTAGTGCTGATTCAAATCCTTAGAAGTGTATTTGCGTATTCAAAGCACAGTTGATACGGGAAAGGTGGCTTTGTGTTTTACTCAATAATGCATAAATGTCACTCACCTTTAACTGGGATTAATTCTCCTTTTAGTTACCCTGTGTAACAGAGAGTAGCATTGCAGTGCTTTATAGATCTGGGTGCAGTGTGTGCAGCCCTGATGGTACAAGGCTGCAGAGCTGTGCGGGTGGCAGGGTGAGTGGGCATCCCTCCTATCCCTCCTGTGCTTGGAGGCAGAACATTAAAATCAGTGTAATGTTGTTGGGAGGAGCAGAAATAAATTCCTTGATATGAGTGGAAAGAAATTTCTACGTGTCTGAGTTTCTACCCATACTCCTGTTTCTGGCAGGTTTGTATCCTGTGCCCTCAACACAGTTTCAGCAAGTAGTTAACAAAATAACTAATTGCTGAAATGAGCTGTTTTACTGCCTCCTTTCCTGGAGTTTGAGTCATTAAAATTATGCTACTGGATGAAAAATTGTTTTACGTGCACATAACACAGGAATGGGTGCTCCAGCCTTGGGTTAGATGGAAACTAGTACTTGCTATATTGCTTCAGGAACTTAAACGCTGATTCTTTTGGCCCCTTTATATGCTGTGCTCAGAGGGGTTTGTGCTGCAAGCCTTCCCTCAGAGCTGCATTTTCTCTTGTATGTTAGTGTTTTTATGAATAGTGGACAGGGTAGTACAAAAAGCCATTAAGAGCAGTTTTGCTTATCAGAGATTATAAACATGCAATTTCTTAAGTACCTTGTGTGCTGATTGTTTTAGAAAATTAATGCGTTTAGTGCTCAAGAAAAATGTTTGCAGCACAGCAGTTTTCCACTTAACCTTAAACATCTTGACCCTTATGAAATATGCATTTGACAGATGTGGTTGCATTACTCTGCACAAAAGTAGGTTTTAGCTGATTACATACTCTTCTACAAAGGTTATTTTAAGATGGTGCCTAACATGGTTTGCTTTCATGTGTTCATGCTCCAGGTAAACTATGGTGTCTCACATCTAGTTTTTTTTCTCCATGAACAGAGGATTATAATGAAACAAGATCTTGTTGTGTCTTGTATCACAACACAGCATTCAGAAATGGTTTGGATACTGCACTGGTGGATATTTCAGACACAAAGTTATAGCAGCTGTGTCTACATTCTGTTTGCTGGAAGCTTCCATGGCTTTTGAGCTTAACCTACCTTAAACAGAGCTGATTTGAGGTTCTACTCATTTCATACCATTCCCAGCCTCTTCAACCATGATTTGCACATGTTACGAAATTTGGTGTTCTAGACTAAATCTTCTCAGGAAAAACAGCATGGATTGATACATCCTTGTTGTGGAATTGTATCTCACTGTTCATAGCTCTGGATGCCCAATTTTCACAGTGTTTTGTTTGATTTGTGCCAAACTGCTGCCATATTGTCAGAAATCTGAGCATATTCTTCTATCAGTTCCTTCATAGGAAGTCATATTGGGGAACACTGGATAAGTGTTCGGTGTTGAGCTTTGCATCATGGGAAAAGAACATCATTTGCAGTACCAGATCTAACTGTGGCAAAAGTAATTCCGCTCACTGAGGGTGTGCTGAACTCTCCTGTGGACTTTTCCATTTACAGTGTCCAAACTGGGACTCAGCAGCCTTCAGCAATGCAGAAAGGCTTCATACTTGGCTGTGCTTGAGGCCATGCTGTGTTGTTTCACACAGTCATGCAACATGTCAAGTAATGGCATAGCAGATTTTTATCAAAGTTTTTCTCTCTGAACACTGACACTTTCTGATTGGGAAGCAGTTGCAATGTGATGCTGACTACCTGGGGCAGGCAGTGAGGTACTCACTGTGTCCATGGTGCCATTCTGCTGAAGTGGAGCCGTGGCACTGAGGAAGAACTCAACTCCATGTGCATGACAAGACTAAAATATTTAGCAATTGTTTTAGTTTTTCTCTGAGTGTGTTCCTCCTTGGAGGCTTTTCTCAGGTCTTTCTACCCCTTAAATTCCTCTCTGTGAAATCTCACTACCTCTTTTTACATGATATTTTATGCTTTGTGCTGCTGTGTTCTTGCTTCTTGAGCAAGTGGAAGGGTAGAGGAAGAATAGGGGTTTCTTAGTGTGTGCTGTGGTGACATTCTGTCTGGGAACAGAAATAGTCATTAGCAAAATTTTTGCTGGTGTCCATAGAAAACCTGTAACATTTGGTAGATATTTCAGGTCTGGTGCATTAGAATTCTGCATCTTCATATGGGTCTGAAGAGGCAATAGGCAGAGAAAAGAAAGTATGCCTGACAGGATTGTCCTTACCACACTTTTTCTGCCTGCCCTAGAATGAGGAGAAGCATATCCAAAAGGATTCCCATCCAAGGAAGGGAAAAAACCTTCTATGGAGAATGACACAGAGGTCTGAGTGGATGAATGTTTTATGGGTGGTCAGAGAGATCTGACACTTGAAGCAGCAGTGGTCTGTCCTTTTCTAAGTCTTTTACAGCTCTGCTGAGGGGGTAGAAGAATTTCCTTGTTTCAAAGGACCTCACAAAGTACCCAGGCTTGTGGAAGGGCTGTGGTTCCACGGGATGGGCTCACTGTCTGCATGTGGAGCAGCAGAGAGGGGCAGTTACTGTATGATGTAGTAAGGGCTCAGCACCCCACTGGTCCAGCAGATATCTAACTCCTCCTTCCCTTCCCCAACAGCATCAAGGGCATCAGAGCTGGGGATTTGTTTTGGCAGTTCTTTTTTTTAAAGAACTGACAAACTTGTCCTGATACTGGTACAAGTATCAGGCCTGTGTGTGCAGTGGAGTTACATGTGCAAGTGGTCAGTCTGCCTACACATCACCCCTAGAGCATTGCAGTGCACTTTAGCTCTGAATAATGAATAAGGCAATAGATTTTTTTTTTTCCCCTAAAAATGTGAAAGCTTGGATGGTGTTTTTTAATAAAAGGTGAGATTTGGCTTGAGATTTTTGGATTGGAGTTCTTTCAGATGGGAGTGTTTCTGTAAGAATTTTGAACAGTAGCCATTGGTTGCATTGAAAAACCCTGCTGTGGATTTCCAGCACAAATATAGTGACTATTAACACTTTTACAGATGTGAAAGATGCCAATAGATTTTTACTGGTTTGGTTTTGGTTTTGTTGTTTGTTTTTTTTTTTTTAAATATTGATCAGTTTTTTATATTAAATTGCAAAACTGGAACAATCTGAAGAGAAAACAAAACACTCAGGTGTTCTGTGTTTCCTACTGTGCTTGTGGTGGGGAAGGCACATGATGAGAACCCTGCCTTTGAAATGAGGAAAGCGAAGAGGACATACATATTGCTCATTACTCTGATCTTCCTAATCTGTAACTTAAGTATGAATGAATTAATTAAAAGGGAAAAGGGTCAAAGTTACCGCCCTTTTTGTAAATTACCTGTTCTGAAAAAGTCAGTCTTCCTGATAAATGATGGCTTTTAGCACGATAACTTCTGTAGGTTTTCATATGGTAGCTGAAGATTTCCAAGATGAGATCTGTAATCTCCAGAAATTTGAAAACAGTGTTGGAATTTCTCAGGCCACAAAAAAATCTATTTTTATTCCTTTTAAAAGTACCTTTGAATTTTTATCATGTGTATTTGGCTGTTACTTAAAGTCTAATTCTGCAGCATGGGAAGTACTCTGGGCATAAGTACAATTACTCATGTGCTTGCAATTAAGTAAGTGCTTAAGGTTTTTTTTTTCATATTCAGTTGTGTGTTTGAGTCTACAATACAGTGATTTTTAAATGGCCTCATATCAAAAAGACATCTCTGTATTTTTAAAAATTACTTTAAGGCTATGCTCATCATATTGAACAGTAAAAAATATCTTGAAAATATGAAGCAATGTAGGAGTTTTAAGATGAGAGTTTCAATGTTCTTGGTTAGAAAAATCTGTTGAAGACTTCAGTCTCATTCATTTGACTGCCTTAAAAGGGATATCTCTGGAAGTTGTTTTAGGTTTGTTATCTATCGTGGTGGAAAACCACTGAAGAGAACAAGAACTGGGATTTCATCATTTGTATAGAACGGTTGCAACTTCATGGTTTTTTAAAAAAAATAAATTATAGATGTGGCTTAAGAAAGAGGCTGTACTTTAAAACTAGTGATTTTTAAAGGAGACAATGGGATCACAACAGTAGGGGTGTACTGACATTGCCATGGGGACTTGGGATGGTTACCCCCCTGAAATAGCTGGTACATGATTATTTTTAATAAATAAATAAAATGTTTCCTCCCCTCCCAGAAGTGAATGTAGACCAGAGAAACTGCCATCACATTCCTTTGAAATCGATCATGAAGATGTGGATAAGGATGAAGTATGTATTCTGTTTTTTGTGGTTTGTTTGTTTTCCCTTGGGAAAGTTATTTATTGTTTTAATATCAAATACATAATGATAAATGAGGGTCATTATCTCCTATAAAATATTTCATATTTTAAATAGCTCTGAAATTAGTGAAACAGCTTTGTCTCTTGTGCCATCCTGTGAATGGGAGGTATATTAATAAAATCTTATTTTAAAAGGAATGAGAGGGTGATTATTTGTTGCCAAGCAGATATTCACATATTCGTTGTCAAGCATATATTCACACATTATAATTTTCTTTCATCTTAGAATTCAGAAAGCAAGTCCATGCAATATTAATCATGTCTTTCATACAGGATACAACATCCCACTCATCTTCAAAAGGTGGCGGTGGTGGTGGAGGAGGAGGAGGATTAGCAGCAGGAGTTTACAAGTCTGGATGGCTTTATAAAGGGAATTTCAACAGCACTGTAAACAATAGCATTACTGTTCGGGTAAGGAAGCAGCATGATTCTTTCCTTATTCCATTTGGATTTATATTCCTCACAGAGGCACACTTGTTTGCCATTGTCAGTTAGCTGTTTATATCTCATGTTTAATTACATTATTTTATATGATAGTAAAGTAATATTGTGGTGTCTGCAAAATTGTGCAGTCAGGAGTTGCCTATTATTTAAACCATGTGAATGAAGTATCAGTGAAAATAATTTGCAGCACAATAATTTTCATTATTCTTTTTTCCCACCACTTCAGTCATTCAAAAAGCGCTACTTCCAGCTGACACAGTTGTCAGATAACTCATATATTATGAATTTTTATAAAGATGAAAAAATATCGAAGGAGCCAAAGGGATGTATTTTCTTGGATTCTTGTACAGGAGTTGTGCAGGTAAGTTCTTTGTTTCTTTGTATGTTTTGTGTCTTGGATGCACTTAAAAAGGCAAGTAGAAGAACCCGTACATTAATGAAATAGTGCTCTCATTAGCAGTTTCAGGAAATGAGAGCACAGTTGCTTTTGCTCTTTAATTTGATGCAAGTGCTCCGACTGACACATTACAAAACCACAGCTGAATTATGGTAGCAGATCATGCATACATTCTTTGTCCGTGGCACACATGAGAGTGAATACTGTGAAATGTTTCTTTTCACTGAAATTATTTTCCCAGATGTCCGATTTTTGCCTCATGTTTACTAAGAACATTCTTGCCTATTGTGGGGTAAAGAGATTCAGGTTACAAAGCATTGGCTGTTGGACAAGGGGTAAATTAATCTTGTATCCTGAGTCTCTTTGAAGATCATCACTTTTGGAGGTGACAGAGGTAGGACAAGACCTTATTGTTTGTTGTGGCTTGGAAAAATGAATAGCCAGAAATGTCTAACACAACCTTATTTTTTTTCACTTTTGCTGCTTCTAAGGTTGAGTTCTTAGCTTTTCCTCCCCCATCTTGTTCTGCCTTTCCTCTAACTCTAGTAATATATCTCTACTTTTCTTTTTTTATTATTATTTTAAACAAGGTGTTACCATGAGTAGTATGTGACTATTGATTGATCTAGTCCAGTGTGTCACTGAACAAGGAAATTCCTTTTTTTTGACTATACTTTATTCTTTATTGCTTAACCTGTAAAGACTGGTAACAGTGCAAGTGCAGGCTCATCTGAGGGTTGCTTTGAAAGAAACCTTTCAGGCAATGCAAGGGAAGACCTCTGATAAACACAAGGATTTGTTGGTTGTGAAGTCTCTCCTTCACCCCTACACCACTAATAATCAGTCAGTAATTCACTCTGGGAACAAATATTTGCTGACAGTATCCAGCTCTGTAGGCAATGACCATTCCCCCTGTCTCATTCAAAAGGGTGTTTCATTTTTCAAACAGCTGTAGAACAGGACAGAGATAAATATGTAGGACAGTGATGCTTGCTCTTATCAGTCTGTTGACTCAAAAGACCCTTACAGGGAGCTTGGAAATGTAGCAGAAGCCGTAGAGGACATTCCTATACAGAAATCCTGTCTAGAAATTACTACTTGCTCCTACTTGCTGGCAGCAAGTGCTTTCTTCTAAGGGAGCCTCTCAGCCAGAGCTCTCCTTCAGCCCTGAACATCTCTGTTAGTGTGGTTTTACCTGCAGATTTAATGCTATCCCATTCTCCTGGGTTGTAGTGTCTTGAGTCCAAGATTTCTGGCCTTTTTGAATAACCTCTGACAAAAAAGCTTTAGAAACCTTTGAAATTCTCCTTCTGAACTTTTGACAGCTGCCTTGTAAATCTGCATTCTTCCTCCAAATTAGCCCAAACTTGTAGGACTGTATGTTCTCCTCTTGCCCACCTCCAGACACACATTTCCATGGTTGTTCTTTGATTGATATTTAATATGGGATGCACAAAGTTATGAGCCATCTTCGCTAGCAGGAAGGTAAAGTCTAAGCCAAGGGGGTACTAGGGCAAGAATCATCAGCTCTCAAAGTCTGTGATGAACTTGGATTTGAAGGGCTGAAAAACAAAACCTGGCTTAGAGTAGCCATAAACAGGGACACATATAATAAACACATATAATGTGGAGAGTTAGGTAAAACTGAATACTTAGTGAAAAAATGTGATATGAATGTTCTAATTTAATGAGTTTTAATAGCACTATAAATCATTTAACTCTCTATGAATGAATTTAAGCTCCTTTTTGATAGAGATTGAATATCTAAATTGTAGTAAACATCCTGGAGAAATTGTCTCCAGTTAAAATACAAAATGCTCCCAAAAACAATTCTGTTATTTTGGAAGAATGACCCTGCAGGCATTAGACTTAGCCTGATGTTTCATTTACAGCTCCTTCATAGCTTCTGTTTGAATCTTGTATTATTTCCTTCTGGAAAACATTTTTAAACTAAAAATTCAGTGTTGAAGATTGCAGAGCAACCTCAAGGTCCTCATACCATATGGAAGGAGTTACAGAGGAGCAAACTGGAAAATGGTACTTTTTTCTTTTTCCTGTTAGCTGATCAGGAAGAAAATAGTTGGCCTTAGATTTGAAACAAAGGCTTTGCTGTAGATCTCATCTGCTTCCCAGAAGTCTGAAGTGCAGATGGAAAAGTGGATATTGAAGTTTTCCTGCCCTGATGTTCTTAAGATTCAGCACGTGAGATGTATTGCTGTATTAGATAATGTCTGACTTAAAGATCTTGGCTATGTCTATAAGGGGAAGCACATAATATAGACAATAAGTGTATTCATTTTAAATGCTCTTTGTACTTTCTGAAGATAAATTGAAACATAGCATTTTTCTTTATAGATTGCACATGAACTGGTGTACATAATTCACTTTGCAAATAATCTATCTTTAAAAGTTGGCCACTCCTAAGATTCTTGGCATAGTTTTGTTCAACTTCTAGCTCTTTGTCCAGGCCTTATGTTATATCATGTTATGTATATAGCAGGTTTTCATGAAATTTTAGTTCTTATATTACATTAGTTTGAATGTTGGATTGGAGGATTAAAGTGATTTCAGGATCAAGAAAAATATTGAACACCCAAGAACCAATTGCTACAAAACCTAACACTATTTTTACCTTATGTTTAATGAGCTAAAATTTATATCCCATAAAGAATATTCACCTTCATAAAGTACTTGAGAGGAAAACTATTTCCTATTAAGAGAATTTCCAGTGGCAGAACTAAAAAATAACACACAGATACACACACAATCCCAAGTCAGTTGGAAAAGCCAAAATCTATCTGACTGTTGACCCAAGAGAAGTAGTTCAGTCTTAACTGATTCCTGATCTGGGTCATGATGTGTAATATAAGAACTGGAGCAAGTGATTAGCAACAGATTGGGTAGGAATCTTCTAAATCATCTCTGCTGCTGGAAAAAACTATTCATGGAACTTGATTCTCGGTATCTTGAGTTCTCAGTCTCCTCTGCTAATCAGTGTCAGATTTTTCCTCTTAAAAAAAGGATCACTATCATCTGACTATCTGGTTTAGAAACTTCCTAGTACCTTGTTGACACAGGACCATACTGAAAAATAATTATAATATGCAGAACTACAGGAGATCACTGTCATGTTATTTGAGACTGTTAATGAATTAAAACAAAGCTGAGTGAAATGGCCAGTTATGAAGTGGATTATTTTTTTTTTTCATTTGTCAGCATCACTCCAAAGTTAGATCTGTCAACAAAGTGATGGCAATCTTCTGGAATATTGAAATCAAAATGCTGGCAGTGATGTCCATAGTCAGTGGTTTTAGACATTCAATGAAGTGTTAATGGGTAGGATGTGTCAGTGTTCTTTCAGATTTAAGCAAGGCAAAAGGTGCAACTGCTTCTTTAAGACTAAGAGATATATGCCTCACTAATTTGATAAATGTGAAGAATGAAGTCCATTATATTAGATCACATCACTTTGCTTAATTTTATTGAGCTGTTTCAGTATCTAAGTACCTGTTAATTCTTATGACAGAAATTAATCTACTGTAGGTAAAACGTGGTGATACAGAATGGAGCTTCAAACTCAATCTATTTCCAGTGGCATTTGTTCTTGTTCTGTACTTGCAATGAGTGACCAGCACCATACCTCGCCTTTTGCCTTTTATGAACAATTGTTGAGATCCCCTGAGTTGTGTCTAAAATCCTTCCAAAACAAAGGTAGACATGGGAAGTACCCATTGTAATCTTTTCATGTGCAGGAATTAGTCTTCTTACAATCATCTGGAAAGTCATGTTCCCACTGAGCAAATGATTCCACTTGGGAGGTGTTCCCTTCTGTAGTATTGTCCAGTCTACTTTCTGTGGGTAAATAGAAGATGTGTGTTTGGCCCTCAAGTATCTTCAATGCACGACAGCCCAAGAAAAAATTGACATAAACTTGCATTAATATCACACCATTTGGATTTTCTTTAAAGCACTGAAGTTTGCTTGAATGTTATTTTTAAGCAGTGACCATAAGTCCATCTTATGGATGCCTTTTTAGTACCATTTTATATTAGTTCTAGTGTTTATTTTTTCTTTTCCTCTTGTTCCAACAGAATAACAGGCTTAGGAAACATGCCTTTGAGTTGAAAATGAATGACCTCACATATTTTGTGCTGGCAGCTGAAAATGAGCAGGATATGGATGACTGGATTTTCACTCTCAACAAAATCCTGCAAATAAATCCAGAGGGAACCGTTCAGGAGAGGAAAAGTGCAGATCTCACTGATCTGAAACTTGGTAAGAGTAAATAGTCTCTTGCATTGTTGGGGCTTTTTTTTAATCAAATGCAAAAAATGGAACTTTAGCTATCAGTATTGAATCATTTTAACTGCCTGAGTCTGTAATGGATTCTGTACCTGCTGCTTCGTCAGAAATCAATACCAGTCTTGGCAATCCCTGAACCATGTCAGCTAACTCCCCACAGATCATTTTCAGAAGGCTGCGGGGGAGGTAAAGCTGCTCCCCACAAAGTCAGCAAGAGCACCGTGGCTCTGTTTTGCATAAGCAGCCCTTTTTCAAATGTAGTCCTTTGTCAGTGTTCTTGTGAGTGCTTTGTGTTTTACTGTCCTAGAAGTCTGAAGGTTTTAAAGAGTTTTGTGCTGAAGAGTGGTTAGATCAGTTCTTTTTCCAGCATTTTGTTTTCTTTAAAAATCTGGAGTATTAAAAAAAAAAAAATCCCAGCTGTGGTATATTTCTCTTTCCCTGAAAGCTTATTGACTTTTCATTTCTTGCTTTTTTGAGTTAGCATATTAATATTCTTTCACTGTGGAAGAAAGGATTGGATGCTCTTATACTGCACTCTTCATGTGGCAGTAACTCATTCCTCCACATAATAAATCCATGCTCAGTTTGGCTGAACCCCAGCTGAAATTCTAAGACACAAAACACTTGAAACCTTAATACAGATTTGAACTGCATGTGCTCTGAGCTGAGTAAAAATTCTGAGTTCATATGCATCCGAATCTTAGGGGAGTTCAGAGCTAATTGAAGTCCTTAGCCTGATGTTTATAATAAGTTCTGATTTTGGAAGGACAGGATGCTCTTTATATAGCCAAAGACATTTTTATGACTTGGAGGCACAAGAGACTTGCACTTCAGAATCAGAGAAGTACTTTTGAAAATCCCACCCACGAGGGATATTAATGAAACAGGAAGAAATATGTGCATAAAAGGTCAAAAACATAGGCTAACAGAAAACAGAAGTCTCTACTGGTACAAAAACCCTGGTAACAAGCAACAGGAATGTGCTATGGAGTTAACTTGTCAAAAGGCATGATGCTTTCTTGGCAGAAGAGCCCTAAATGGCTGCAGTGACTTATTTCGGATGCAGCTGAATTACCTAGTGAGGCACAGGGCTTGCTGTATAGTGCTGTTCTCTGGATCCATGGATTTGTGGCTCATGGAGTCCAGATTGCATCCCTTCCCTTCCCAAAATGCAGGTAAGGTCCCACCTGCCTCACTGAGCATTCCCTTTACTGGGAATCCAAAATCTTTTCTTTGATGTAAACCCTTGGTATTGCATTGGCCTCTTGCTTGGAAGCTTAAACATGGACTAAGTTACAGGAAGCAGCAATGGGAAATGAGGTTGAAGAGGACAGAGTTTTACATTAATATTGCTTCCATTTGTTAGCCTGAAGGAGACTAAAGGGAATGAAAAGAAATAGCATGGGAATAGGTTCTTTTTTAGTTTAAACCAAATGGCAACTGGGATTAAAGAATGATAAAACCATTTGTGTCTTTTTTCTTCTCTTCAAGACCCTGCAGAAGTTGCTGTGAATTATGATTGCTCTCAGGAAGAGGCAGATTCTTCAGAGAACACCTTGCACACAGACTTTGCAAAAGTAATGGGTGTTATATTTATCTGTACAAGTTTAGTGGAAAGAGCTTCCTAGGTGAAAAATGCCTGCCAATAGGTGATCATTAATATTATAAAAGGTTCAAAAATATAGCACAGCACATTGCAATTGTTAGAGATATGACACATTAAGGAATAATTTTCTTTCTGAACAAATGATCATTTTGTTTAAGTGAGAAAATCTCTACTAGATGTAAAGAAATTGCTTGACAGTGGAGTTTGATTTAGACCTGTCAAGTCAGTAAGGGTCTGGTCCCTGCACTTATCTGTGAAATATTGGCTCATCTTAACTGCATTTCAGAAGAGTTTGGCTCTTGGAGAGTGAAGATTTTCTGTGTGACTAACAAAGAAACAAGCTCTGAACTGCTCATCACCTTCTGTAACTTCATTGGAAGATGTACTGTCAGGGGAGGCATTTTGTCCTCTGAATCTCATAAACTGCTTCATGTGGATGAGATAGTTGTACACTGTGCTAAGAAGCTTTTTAATGAAAAGCTAGATTGGAAATGCTTCACTGCTCCCCTTTCTGCCCTCCCCTGACACAGCTGTTTTTCTGTGGGGCTTGTTTGTTGGAGGTTTTTTCCCCTCAACTTGGGAATCTCTGAAGTAATTTTGGTGCACTGATCCACCATTCTGACATCCTATTCAATGGATAGCAAATGTGAACATACATGAACTTGAATTACTTAATTGATTGATTTGGGGATTCCTTAGAAGTATCATGGCCTGAAAATCCTTGCTTCAAAAGCAAAGAGTGCTTGAAGGCACTTTGGGATTGCTGCAGAAGCGGGAAGTGTTGTTACAAATGAAACATTGATCATTCATTTAGAAGTCTAACAACTCTATGGATTTCTGTTCTTGTGCAGAAAACTAATTTATTATCTGTCACCACAGTACATCACAGAAACAGAAGAAACAGTGAAAGCTTCTCGAAATACAGAGCGACTGAATCTTTTCTCTTTGGATCCTGATATAGCAGTAAGTGTTTTTGAATTTTTATTTTTTTTCTCCACATTCTTCAATGTTTTAAAATATAGGTGGTCTGAGCTAACTGGGTTAGCGAAGCCTCCAGAGTGGATTGCAGTTCAGCAAACAGCTGGGTAGACCCAAGAGTTCATTTTGGCAGGCAGAGGGGAGCTACTTCTAATCCATAGAGATTTCTGTGTAGACTCTACACGTGTCTGGTTGCAGAATGGTTGAGGATGGCAGTGACCTCTGGAGGTCATCTAGTTCAGTCGAGCTAAGCTTTGAATTAGCTTAAAGCAAACTGAAAATCTCACAGGATCAGAACCTTTTCTCAAACTGGCAGTGCTACAAGAACCATGTTCTTAGTGTTACTCGTTACATGGAATTTGATGGCACAAATGTAAATTGATATAAAAACCAATGTGAAGATGCAGATGAAGGTACAAAAGCCTCTCCATATGAAAGAAGTGGAAATATTGGAAGTGCAGGTTGCTCTTCTGTTTATCTTCAGCTTGCTTAACATGTCAGGATTCAAAGAACATTATTTCTTGCACTGAATGTAATTTAAATTACAAAATTTTATTTTAGTTGAAAGCTTAAGTAACAATGGGATCACTATATATTCAAACTTGAACCTGTTGTCAATAAATTAACACTATTAAAAATATTAATGGAATTGAATTAGTGGTGTGGTATTTAATTAAGGGAAAATGAGGGGAGAAATCTGAAATCTCATTCTAAAATTTGGTGTTAATAGACTAAAAATAAGGGGTTGTTTGTATGAAGAAATTAAAGGTAAAGTTTCAGAAACAGTAAGCAAACAAGAAAAAAGTCTGTTCTAAAATTAGAAGAAACCCAGTTGGAGTCCCTAATTCTGCCTCTGACATTATTTATGTCCTCAGGCAATCTTTTTAGTTTAGTTCCTAATCTATAAATGAGGAATAACACTCATTTACTATAGTAATGTGTAGATCCCAATAGTGACTTTTGGAGGTTTTCAGGTGCTTCAGTGATCAAGACCTTTAAACGCTTACTTAGTTTTGGAACACAGTGCCTTTTCCTATGTATAACAAATTGCCCAACTTATTTCAGGCATTAAATCCTCAGAAAAAAGAGTTTCCAGGGACAAATGGGGTGATAAAGCCATTTGAAGAAAAGCCTGCAAAGAGGATCCTGATAACTTGCAAATCCCTCAGTCTGAATCTCCAGGCCTGTGTTACTGAAAATGAGAATGATCCTGCAACCAACGTAAGCTTTTCTTATTTCCCTGTGATTTTTCTCTTTCTTTTTTTTTTTTTTTCTTTTCTCTCTTTCTGTGCATTTGTTACTTTGGAAAAAGAAGGTGAAAGGAAACCTGTGTCACACACACACACTGCAGCCACTCCTCCTCCCCTGACCATCCCTTTGCATTGAATAAGGAAACTGATTAACTTTTCATCAGACATTGATTTAGATTACAATTCAAGAGAGAATTAAAAATGTTTAAATCACTGAGCATTCTTAACAATTTCTATAGGAAGAACAAGTTTAAACTGCCAAGACCTATGTAGGGAGGCTATTGAGTATCAGTTGCTGGTGAACTGGGTGGGGTTTTTTTGTTTTTCAGAGAGAGACCAGGAACCAAGCAGGTTAAATTACAGGAGAGAAGGCAAAATAGAAAGGACAGGATGTTTCATCTAGTGGAAAAATCCAGCTGAAAACAGGACAAAACAGAACATTTTGCTTATTCTTACTGTAAGAAAAAGGGGCAGGGGAAGTGAGACATAGATGTCCGTCTCTAGCTTTTAGTTAGTTCTCCTCTGAGGCAGGAAAGTTTTGAGAGATTAGTGTTCTGGCAACTCAACCTTCGTATATTACATATGAGGCATTGATTTGTTTGTTGATTTGTTTGTTTTTCATTTGGAGATGACCTCTACAGTGAGTGCCTATTCAGCATGAAGTAATCAATATCTTTTTTTGGCAGACTGGAATAACGGTTAAAATAAAGTCATGATAACTGCACCAAGGGCGTGCAATATTCACCACAGAGGCTGAAAAAGCATAGAACATTGTACCTGCTGTGCACTGTTTATTATTTCCAAAGTTCTAAGATTCTGATTTCTGGAGAGCTCAGGTGGTGTAACTCTGAGGCTGATTTATTCTGTCACAAGTGTGGATGCTCTTTGGAGGTTACTCTCAGTCACAGGACTGATTCCCTGGTTCTGTGCCACAGAATAAGTGGGCACTGTCAGAGTGGTTTGAATGCTCTTGGTTTCCTGGCAGAATGGAACATGTGTTTCCCACAGAATAATACACCCACGCTTTTGTGTTTGCACCAGTAAACATTTTGCATCTACTTACATTTGTCATCATTGTGTCGCATTCCTGTCGATCCCTGGAAAGCCCACCCTCACTCTTCCTTCTTTTACAATGACTTTGTAACTACATTTTAAAAACCCTGTCATGTGTTTTCTAGGGCTCTATTCGTTTACTCTAATAATTAATTATCTCTGACAAATACATTTGGTTTGGATTACGTGAGTTTCTAACCTGTCAATTCCTGGTCTTGGCACCCTGTTAACAAACTATCTGTAAAAGCCCCTACAACCATAGGATTGGAAATTAATTGGAGCAGGATTGTGTGTGAGAAGGTGTTTTTAATGCATCTCATAATTTGTAAATGATATTTATTTGCTTTCTCTTTTTGTAGTTGCAGAAACCCATTAAAAGGTAGACTTTACCCACATCCTCTTAATTACCACTGTATTACCTTTCTGGTGTTTTCTCCAGGTAGAGCCTTTCTTTGTGAGTGTAGCACTGTACGACATCAGGGATGGCAGGAAGATCTCTGCTGATTTCCACGTGGATTTGAACCACACTCTCGTCAGACAGATGATTTCAGGTTCCTCGTGTTCATTGGAAAATGGCACAGTTGAAAATATAGACTCAAATGAAGTGGAAGAACCACAGGTCAAAGGGTTCCCAGAAGAATGGCTGAAATACCCAAAACAGGTATTCCACATGTGACTTGCATGACTTGGTGACTCATGTGACTTATTTTAGTTGGTATTCATTTTCATTGGAGAATTTATGTATACTACTGGTGGTTCTTGTTTTCAAGAAAATTCTTTTGTGTATGTCAGTGGTACTTGTATACAAATGTTTGACTTCTGAGCTCCCTATATAGACTTTAAGACTATTTACAATCAAAATTTTGGTAAAAGTTAATGTCTCTCACTTAAAAAAACTGCCCATATTTCCTGTGCCGTTTGGGTCCATTTGCTGCCCTGTCCCAAAGAGCCAAACAAAATCCCAACTCAGAGCAACACCTGAATGCTGCATTAATCTCAGAGTTGCTTCCACATTCGTGCTGTTGTAACCTGTATGCTGAAACAATGTATATTGCTTTTTCTTTCATTCCCCTGAGGTATGACTGATTTAGGGTAGCTTTTAAGTAGTGTCCAAGAGGAACAGTTATTTAGGTGATGCTAATGTGGTCCCACTGCTCTTCGGCTTGAGTCAGTCAGTCTGCAAGGTGCTGCATGAGCACAGGCTTACCTCAGCACTAGCACAGAGATTTTATTTTATGTCTGGCTGTATTGAATACATAGGGATAACAATCCTTACTAATGCTTTCTGAGTTTGTTTTGTTACTGTTTCCATAAGCAGGGAGCACAGGCAATATTTCATTTCTTTGCTGTTGCTGTATACTTTTTAACTACTCTTTTTTTTTTTTATTGCAGGCTCTTTTCTCCATAAGTAATCCTCATTCTGAGATTGTACTAGTGGCAAAAATAGAAAAGGTGCTTACAGGAAACATTGCCAGCAGTGCTGAACCTTACATTAAGAATCCTGATTCTTTTAAGGTAATGTAACAGGAACATCAGCTCCTTCTTTGTAAGCTTCAGCAGGATGGAAGCTGAAGGCATTGCAAATTGTGCTCACAAAGCTAGCAGTGAACAGGACAAGCTCCCAGGAGGCCCACGCTTCAGAAACCACATGTCCAAGTTCCATGACTGAATGAATGAAGCACCATTTTGTCTGCAACACGCAAATCCATTCATGCTGCATTCCTATGCTAGTTATGACTTAGCAGACAGATATTCTCTTTCAGCAATCTTTTAGGAATTATGAGCTAATGAACTTCATACACAGGCAAAGTTGAAGGCACCTGTTTGTCTCTGAGAGCAGGCACTGCACCTGCATTGGGTACATTACAGAAAACTGGAAGAACAACTGTAATGCAGTTCTAACTACAGGATTGGTGACAGGTTCAATTTGTCAGCAGCACCATATTCATCTTGTGATGTCTTTACTGTCCACCCAGAACCTTTTGTTTTGGGCAGTATCAGGCCAAATTATTTTAGGGACACTATAGCCTCTTCAGCAGAGGAGTATTTAGATGTACTCTGTGCAGCATTTCAGATGTTAGAATGATATAAATGAAATAATTCACCTTTCCTTTTTTGTAGTGTGCACAGAAAGTGTTAAAGACCAATAAACAGTTCTGCAGCAAGCTGGGAAAATACCGTATGCCATTTGCTTGGTCAGTGAGGTATGTGTTCACTCTTTTCATGATTTTATAAGCATCTGACAGCTTATTCTGCTCTTGGACTTCTATCTTTTTAGTCTTTTGCACTTTTTCTGCCTGAAACTAAGCAAAGCTTTCTGTCTGGTCCAGAACCACAGAAGATCCTGCAGCTTTATTATTTCACTGCCCTATTTTTCTCACAGCTAAACATCAGTTACTTTCTCATTAAATTTACTGTGGGGGAATCTTTTCTTCAGGTATGTAGTGAAGTTGCCAGGGAGTAGCAAAGGTACCTGACAGAATATCATTTTTTTTGTGAGCTCTGCTTTCATTGAGTGCTAAAAATTACCAAAGAGATTTCAAAGTCACAGTTCTTACATGAATTTCCTGCAAAGATAATTATGGTCTGAAATACAGTTGCAGTGGCCACCCAGAAAGGAGGTGCACAGGTGTGAAACTCAGTTCTGGTTATGATGCCTGTCAAGTTTAAGAAAAATCTAACCAAGGATTTGAAATGCCTTGAGGGTGATATTGAGGAATTATAGTTCAGGTACTCTTTCATTCTTTCTGGTTAGTAAGTGATGGAGAACTTTTATTTTCTCATTTGGCAGATCAGTTGGGTTTTATTGAAGATCAGTGCACTGAAAGTAATGGATTTTTGTTCTCCCCATCTCTCTTTCTGTATAGTTTCTTGCTGATCTCACCTGGAGACTGAGATACCCCGGTGCCTTTTGATCCTCTTTTACTAAATGTGGGGGGGGGTTTCTGTTTGTTCTCCCTTCAAGTTTCTATGTAATTCTTTGTTCTCTCCCTTTCTCCCTTTTTTCCTTCTCAGTCTTCTGTAATTTCTTTGAGTTGCTGCTGCCCTGGGATCAGAAAACTCTCTGACTGAGACCCTCCTTTGTGTCCCAGTGACAGCTCTCCCTCTGTTCTGCCATGCGTGAAGCAGGAAATGTAAATTTTTATACTCTCTGTGAAAAGCAAATTTGTCAATTGCCAAGTGAAAACATTTCTCCTTCTCTGTGGCTTCTGTTCTTGCAGTAGCAGGCCAGGTGTAGAACTGCCTGAAATTTGAGGGAGAAAGGAATTGGGAGTGCTTGGTAAAAAAGTCGTGTTGCGGCATCACCCATGACTGTGAGAGAGACCTCTGTGTGCCTCCGCTGGGGAGTATGGACACCAGAGTTGCACAGATTCCCATGAAGTGTGGGGAAAAGCTTATAATTTTAGAATATGGTGCTTAGATGGCAAAGAGGAAAACATGCAGTGAGGTATGGGCATTTGAGGAGTTCATTTATTTTTTATTGGCATACTTTTTTGTCAATATTCAGTAAGAACAAGAGAGATAAGTGCGTGCTTGCTCAAGAGAAAGGCAGGTAATGTGTTCTGATCTGTCATCTCAAGCTCAAGAATACTCATAAATATTTACTACATCTGTGGAGCCAAAGGACCATTCATCAAAATCATATTTATGGGTTGACAGAGCCACTTTTACCATTTAATGGACTGTGCAGTGGCAAGAGGTGCAGGCTTGGCATCAGACTGACTTGAGACTTCTTATTAACTCTGTCCTGCCTGCCTGCACTCTGTGGTGATACCCTCAGTGCTGTGTCCTGCAGCTTGCTCCTTCCTGTAGCCATCTTCAGGTACAATGATGATTTTAACTAGTTCAGGGTCTGGCTAGACACTCATGCATGGGGAGAAGGCTAGAACATTCTTTCACACCTTCAGCAAATCTTGCCAAAAATAAAATACAGGTTTTCTTCTCATTTCTTGTTATAGGATTCTCCAAATGTCAGTCCTTAGCTACGTCATGGTGGGAAGGAGTAGGCAGAAGCAGGATTTGGGCTGTGCCACGCTCCACTGGTACACAGATGGTGGGCTGTGTGTGCCACAGCTGTACTGCCCAAGTGCATTACATGGGGTGTGCCTCAGCCCAGAGCTGCACTGCAGATCTGCATTTGCTCTGCCTAAGGGAAGACTTAGCAGACATGAGTCAAGTTTTGCTGCTGTCCCTGTGAGGTGGATAGCACCATAAATGCCTGTGCACTGAGGTGCACTGAGACAATTCAGATTCCACACTCATTTACATTTGCTTGTGTATTAACATTAACTCAGAACTGACTTTGGTAAAATAAAAGTATCATTGGCCTATGAAATCTATTTCTATTTTCACAGCTTGAAAATAGAAGTTTCCACATGAGGCTATTGCACTACAGGGGAAAAAGTGGTTTGGCTATGATAAATAGCAAAACCCTGGGTTTGGAAATGTGTTTTCCAGTTAGTTCATTCTGGCATTAACCACACTCCTGTTTTTCTGTGGAAATTTTCCCTCCTTTAAAGCATTACAGATGGCCACAGTGTGATTTTTACGTATACATTCAGCAAGCCAAAATCTTGACAGTTGAGTATTGTGAATGTGACTGAAACTCTTCATTAGCTGCTGTGGCACCAGTTTGTTAGCATTGCTCAAAAGCATGACTCAGGGTTCTTCCCCAGGTTCTCACTGGCGTTGGTGGGATCAGCTGTCTGTGCTCTCGTAGGTGTGATTACAGTCTGTGTTAGAATTACAGTGTGTCAGATTCTCAGATTCCTGCCAAAACTGCCAAAGTTTGCAAATATGTGCCTGAGCTACATATTTTAGATGCAGGAGGAAGTTCCATTCACTGAGATTAGTTTCTACACTTTTATTCCTTCAAACTTTCTTCACCCTCGTAAACATGTTTTAGAGCCTAATATTTGAGTCCTTTAGCAGCTTGTGCAGCTGCTGATTCAGTTCTCAGCTGGCATAGGTTGATGTAGCTGAAGGTAGTGAGGCTGTGATTTCCAGTAGCTGCAGATCTCACACTGAATGTCTAACCCTGGAAGTGAGAGATTTTTCCACAAACATCTATTTCACAAGTACCTTTTTCAGTGTTAAATTATGAACAATAGATTTTTTTTTTGTGCTCAAGGAATTTGTAGGATTGTGGACTATCAGCTAACGACATCAGAAGAGTAAAATCATACTTTAAGTACTGAGATGATGTTTCAGTTTCTTTAGTGTAATTTATTAATTTGTTTTCCCCTAAATTATCACCTTTAGAATTTCTCCAGGATTTTAGTTATGTGATTTTTTTTCTTACTTAAATATCTCTAGTAAATAAGTGTCTGACAGTAAGACATCATTAATGTGTTAGACAAATACTGAACTCCTGGACTGTAGAAGTTTTTAATGCATTTCCTGTTTTTTGATGTTACTGTTGTCATTCTCAAATGCCTTCAGAATGTTCACTGTAACAAGGAGCATTCTTACCCCACCTGCAAGGATCCAGCAAAACATAAGATTGTGGTTATTTAACTACAGATGTAATACCTTCAGTACTTGCTGCTCTGGCAATTTCTTGCTTTAATGAACCCTGGGAATGGAGACACCAGTACAATTTGGCCAGCAGAAAGCCATCTAACTCTTCCCTGAGTGCATCTTTTAAAGAGAGGTTATGTTATTTTCAGTGGACATCTGAATTGCTTGTGTAGCAGTAAGACCTTTACATAAATGGAGTACTGTGTGCAAGTTGTAGAGATAAAAATAGTTCCCTGTTTTGTAGTGGTTTCATGGCCTTAATTTTGTCCTGGGGTGGGGATATGCTGCTGAACTGATGAGAAGCAGCTCTAGAGGTGTAAAGCATATGATACCCAGGGAGCACTGATGCTGCAGAACAAGGGTTGTAGGCAGAATGACTCTGTAAAGCCCTTCTGACTCCAAACCAGTGTGGCCAGAGGGGAGGAGTGGGTGATTATGGAATGGTTTGGGCTGGAAGAGACCTTAAAGACCATGATGCTGTGTCCCTGAGCCTCTGGAAAGGCAGTGCTCAGTCCCACTGATCCAGCCAGTGGGAGCTACTTCCAGCTTCTTCTTCCTTTTACACTTACATCCCCAGCCCTTCCTTGGTGAGTGCCCCTACACCCGACTTTGCAGAGCAGTGGTTTGCTTCATGTCAGAGCCTGCCCTGGCATTAGTTAAAAAGCTCCAGCAGAGCCTGGGTTTGATCATCACACTGCAAAGCCCAGTGGCACAGCAAAAATTGCTCACCAAATGTTTTAGTCCTCTCTGTTAGTCTGGAGCAGGAAGCAATGCTAAGTCCAAGAAATATAGTTTTACCAATACTGTAATAATTATTAAATCTTACATTTTTCCTTTCCTTTTTTTTTTATATATATTTTTTTTCTGACAGCAGTTTGATAGGATTTGTTAAGTAAGTGGTGGCTGCCAGAAGTTAGGCCTAGTTTCTCTCTAATAACTTAAGATTTCTGACCCAACATGTTGGTGTGGACCTTATTCTTTCTAACAACTGGAGGCAAAAATCTGATAGAGGAGTTGATTATTCTCTACAGTTGCAATGAAATAGGGGTGCTTCTCTCAGTTAATTAAGATATGGTGCATTTTTACTTATCCTTGGGCTCCTCTTCCAAAGGTTTACTCCATTATTTTGCATCTGGCAACCATTTATCCTGGCATCAATCCTTCTCACTGGCAGTGGAACAGAGAAGTAAATTAAGGAAGCACGATTGGCCAAATGATTCACAAAACAGCACTTAGTGTTAAGAACATTTTACTTTTGTTGAGCAATGTTTTTTCATACTGCAGTTGAATCCAAGGTTCATTAATTTGGATAGCTATTACATTGACCAGTCCAGCCAGCCTGTGTGACCCTCAGGGATATACAAAGGGCACTGGAATGTCTTAATTAAATTTGAAAGTGTCAATGAGCAGGAGTGGAAATATCTGGAAATGTTTTCCTGTGAACACAACAGATGATATATATTGTTCTCAGTCATAGATGGATATCCTTTTCTAACATGTCATTTGACACTTTATAGCTAATTCACCAAAAATTTAGTTGGTGCTCTGCAAACATGCTTTGTGAAGAAAAGCTACACTGCAGGGAGTTGGTGTCTTGCTCCCAGAAGGCACAGGACAGAATTAATGCATAGGAACATTCATTGAGCTCTGTAGCCTGCTTCTGCAAAAGCATGTGTTTCTTTATGGGTTAAGATATCGTGGTGGGGATTTGACAGCTTGCTGGGATTTCAGTTATTTAAAATTGTAATGATTTTCCTGGGATAATAACTTCTTGAGCAAATCTGTTGATATAATGAATTCTTCCAAATTCTTCCTTAAAATGAGGAGTCAGGCTCTTTGTTGAAGTGAGGAGTCCTGTCCTTGATGGGTGAGCGAGATGGTGAAGTCCCATCAGGTGCAGGGTAGTGGCTTTCAGGCAGGGCTGGTCTCCCTGCGCTGGAGAAATCAGCCTCTCAGCCAGGGCTGTGGAGGGCTGGGTCGGAGCAGAGAGCTGCTTCCAGTGAGGAGCTCTGCACTTCCAGCTTTCCCCAGTGAGACTTTGCAACAGGAGAGGGGGTGAAAATGGTGGATGTGGAACAAGGGGGTGATCTGTGTTAGCACTAAACCCCAGTGACGCCTGACTGAGCAATTCCACCACACCTGCAGTCACTGGGGACTGTCGGCATCATGTCAGAGCAAACCAGGCCTGAAGTCTTTGCCGGACTGGGACTGCACATGGAAGTAAACTCAAGTTGCCTGTGCTCCTGCAAATATGTAGCTCAGCAGGGTTTCCTTGTGTGAAGATCTGCAGAGCCCTTGATTTTGTGTAAGAACTCATACCATAACCTTGTTAAAATATTACGTGACAAATTCAGATGTTGGGTGAATGCTTATAAACATGTCATTTTTCTTTCTTTGTAGACCAGTGTTTAAAGATAATCAGGGAAATGTTGACAGAGACTCTCGATTTTCACCTTTATTCAGACAAGAAAGTAATAAAATTTCCATGGAAGATTTGATTAAACTAATAGCAGAATACAGAAGGTAAGAAAAAAATTTTAATTTGCTTAGAAAAAGAATAAAAGTTTTATAAAGCAGTGCAGAATAATTTTCACTGGTTGAGGTTTTTCTTTTCCCTTCATTTAACAGTGTGCCAAACTGGCCATATTAAATTATTTTTAAATTAGTGTTTTTCACATTAGGCTATTACCTGCCAAGGAGCGCTTTATGTTGGACTTTCCAGGAAAACTGAAACGTCCTTTGGCACATTCATAAATGTTATTATAACCTAAAGATGGTGTTTCCTTAAATTAGCTTCTCTCAGGGCAGATGCAGATGAAATAACCAACAAGAGAACAGTATCTCAGGGGGAAAAGCCCCAAGAAAACAGAAAAAAGGAGAGAGATATATGAAAAGCATTCTTTATAGGTTTCCCCACTCCTTGCTTTTGTTTTTTGGAAATCTCCATGACAAACTGAAGAGTGAGCATTGAAAGGAAAAACCTTTTCCAAGTGTTGGACAGTGTGTAAATCAGTGAACAGTGGTTTGGCTGGATAGTCTTCCACACAGGTATAAATCAGGTTAATCCTAGAGCAGAGTCTGTGTTTATACTGGGTAAGTGACATTAGAATTGAACCATGGATTTCTTCTTGTTCCTTCTACTCTGAATGTGCCTAGAAATGAATTAATCTAGATAATTTCTGTTCCATTTATATAGAAAAGGTCCCTGAAGGATTGTATGTCAACTACATCAAGCCATTAACTTGTCATCCCATCTTACTGTTACTGGTCAGGAAACTTTGACGAAATTATCACTATTCTTATTAGAGTTACCACTGCAGTGCTTGTCTTTTTTAAATCATCTCCTAATACGAGAAATTTGGCATCATGGTTTTGGCACTTCTCAGATTGCTTGGGCACAAGGAATAGACCTTGGTCCCATTTCAGTATGGCACTTGCAGAAGCTGTGTTACTGTGGACTCTTCTCATCCCAGTGCTCATTGAATTCCTTTTATGGAACATTTAATTCAGGTTTTAGGAAGAAAAAGTGGGTGAGTTAATTCTATGAGGTTTGGTTCACCAGCTTATTCCTCATCTACAAAATGTATTGCTTTCAGGAATGAGAACAACAAAAAAAAACCCCACAAACATATTTCTTTTCTGCAGTTACATTTGATTTGAATTTAATTGCCAATAGGTATATGTAAAGTGTGTTTAATATATACTTGTATCTTAAATCAGGATCTGCTTTTCATTTTAGGTTAATTCCTGTGATGGGTCTCATCTCCATTGTTTTAATTTTTCTAAAATGTTTCCATTTATGTCATTGCAGAGCAGAGAAGATTAGCAAAATACAGACTATACCTGGCTGTTTGGAGATTGCAGTTGATTGTGTTCCTTTGGAACATCCAAGTAAGATTACACTTTAAAATTAATTATTGTAATTAAATAGGACATTGTCATATGCTTTCCATATGTAATTGCTGCCTCAAGATGGTTCTGGTAGAAGTGCCTGTTGTGTAGAAAAATATATGCAGGGGAGTGTTCTTGATTTGTTTTCATTTAATTACACCGTTCTTTGTTTCATTTTGTATCTGGCCAGAAATATCTGAGTTTTCAGTGTCTGTGGAAGACAGGAAAGAGAAACCATACTGCTCTAGTTGATCTAGAGCTGCTTCTCCCCACCCTGTTTGGGCTGCAGAGCACCTGCACTATCCTGAAACCAGCAATTTCCTCTTGTGCTAGTTTAGAAGGAAGTACAATTTGACATGACGTATGTTAGGTATCACAAGCTTCTCTCAGCTTCCTGGCACTTGTTGGTAGGATTTTCCTGGGGGTTATTCTGCAGTTTGAGGAAGGAATTTGTAGACATGACTGTGAAATGACTTTTCCCAGAAATAGCTTAGGACATGCCTAAGTTGGTGACCCCTCTCAGCTGCTTTTGCTCAAACAGCCCTTGAGTTCTCCATGAAGTTAGATGTCTCACTGATTTCATGGCACAGTCAGAGTGTGTTCTGTGTCTATTTTTAATCTCTCTCAATCTGAGTGACAGTGCTTATTTTCATCTTCTGTTTCTTCATCTGATTTCAGTTATCCAATTGCATCATATATTTAATCTAGTTCTGCACTACTTGTTTCTTCATTTTATTTACTATGTTATTAGATAATAGAAAAACTTAAATGAGATATTGAGCTGTAAAATTGATTAGAAGCAGCAACACTTCAGTATATTCTGTTGAAACTGTTTGTATACCAATGGGGCTGTTATGCCATTAAATCTCATCAGATACTGAGTGTGTCTAAAGAGGTTTCCAGTGCTGTGCTGTTTAACTCAAGTGAGATAAAACCATTTAAGGATGATCCATTGTAATTTTTCTGAGATAACGTATAAATTTAAGGCATGATTTGACCTGTTGCATCTCATCATCACTCATTCTTTGCAAGTTAAGGCAAGATTTTGCATGTTCCATATCAATATTACTTATTCATAGTTGTAAGACTGCAAAAACAAACATAATATGTGATGGTTTTCTTTTCTGTTCTTTTGAAGACTGTGTAACATCATCCTTTATTCCCATCAAACCATTTCGTAATATAAAGGAGCATCAACCTACAGTGGAAGTTGAGGAGTTTGTGCAGGAATCAACAAAATACTCTCGACCTTACAGAGTGTACAAGAACCAAATATACATATATCCCAAACACCTTAAGTATGACAGCCAAAAACACTTCAACAAGGTACAGTGTGTGACTAATTTGGGCCAACATTGGGTAGTAGTGCACTGCATGAGCTCTTGTTGGAATGGAGTACTTATAAAGGAGGGGAAAATATTGATGTCACTGACTTGGCTTTTCATCTTTTTCAGTTTTTACAATCATAAAACATGGTACAATTTTAGTGAATGGAATCTGTGAATTAATTTTAAGTTGTATCAGTGATTTAAAGTGGATCATGTGGTAATACCTTTTTCAGTTTTCAGAAGGGCTTTATTTTAAGGAAACAATGTCTGCAGATAAAATTAATCTGGCTAATATTTGTAGTTCTTAAGTGAAACCTGAATACTACTTTTTTTTCATGTTGGTTTAAAAAATAATTATGGACAAGAAACAGGTTAAGTGATAGTCACTTAATAATCTGCTTCTACACGATCATTCTGAGGCCTGGCTTGCATTTTGCCAGTTCTTGGAAATATTATTTCCAGTGATACCACATGACTTGACAGCATTATAAATATTGCTCACCATCTGCATGTTTCTCCTGAATTTTGTAAAGACCTAATTTCAGCCCTGCAGTTTACCTGAGTTTTTACTGGTACCCCATTTCTGATCTAAACTTCAATGCATTCCTGTCTTTCCAGGCAAGGAATATAACTGTGTGCATTGAATTTAAAAGTTCTGATGGAGAAGGATCGAAGCCAATGAAGGTGAGCTACAACAAGAGTATATTCAGAGGATGCTGTTTCTGAGCACATTATTTATAAACCCCAGGAATAAGGGCTATACTAACCTGGAACAATTGAAAGTGAATGTTGTCGTACATCCCTCTACATTGGCACTGTGGTTCTGTTAGATCCCAGCTTGATACAGTGATTCCAGTGATGCCATTTTGCAGTGCCAGCTTTCGGACTGGTGCAGGGGAAAGAAGTTGATATCAGAAAACTGAACCGTTTTTTTACAGTACAGCTTGCTTGTTCTAGAATTTACTGTTTATCCTACATTTCTCACTGAGCTCAGGACACTTGATTGAAAAGACTGAAGCACAAAATTAGAAGGACCTTAAACTTAATTCTTAATGTGACTATTGCATGGTGTAGTTGTGGTCTAGTTTTTCTACCAATAAATAAATTGCCATTACTCAGCAATCAAGAGCCCTCAGACAAACTCTGCCAGAAAGGAGATTGTTAACTAGGATAGCTTTTGCAACATTAAAAAGTCAGTAAAGGCACTGTATTGTGTATTGAACTGCATAAAAGTGAAATAGCTTTTGGAAAGTTTTTTGCGGAAAACTCTGGAATTGATAATAGCAAGTTAAAAAAAAAATCTAAGAAGTCTGCATTGCTTAATTGAACATAGGGTAATTTTCACAGAATCAATGGACTTTTACTGGAAGTATGTATAAAAAATCCAGGTTTGATCACTTAAGATATTCCTTTTAATATTTCAACAAAGTAATGATCAATCTTTCATGATACTGTTTTCAATGTACATGCATATTAGATATATACCAAGACTAGTATCTTCACAGTGTAATTAAAGCATGTTCCTTTTATCAGTGTATTTATGGGAAGCCAGGTGGACCATTATTCACAACATCAGCCTACACTGCTGTGCTACATCATTCCCAGAATCCTGATTTCTATGATGAGGTCAGTCTGCTTTTTCTTTCATTAAATGTCTGCCAGTCCCACATGTCTGCCAATGAGACAGGAAAATATCTGTAAAGAATGCTTCTGTCACAATTGCTTGTGTATGTGGATGGGCCCGTGTTATGGAGATTGACATGCAGTCTCAAGTTTTGTTTTCTTTTCTTAAATCAACTCAGTGAATCATTCCTTTTGTAAGATGCTCTGAGTACAGTTAAGATGCTGTAGAATTAATTAGCAACAGTCCAGCTCTCTAAAATGCACGTCTGGATTACATTAAGGGTCCAGCTGCATCTCTGAATTTAATGGAAACAGTGAACATTATGATGGAATGTGAAGCCAAGTGTCAGAACAAATCCCTTTCTGAGATATAGGATCTGCACTGGGGCACTTTGTTGCTCCAGTGTTCTGAACAGAATGTACAGTGATGGGTCGTGGCTGCAGCAAGTCATTTAGCTGGTGTTTTTGAGGGTAGAGCTATAGAATAGAGTTCCTATGTTGGCCTTTGCCAAATGTTAGTTACACATGCACCTTTACATTTCAGCAACACCAAGTATTGATTCCCCAGACTTTCTGCAGGTGAACTTCATTTCACCCTTTCAGTAACTAGTGTGTTTGATGGCCTGTGAATGTCAAGTGTCTGTCCTGGATTTTCCACAACTGCTTTATGGATAATAACACTGGCAAACAGCATAGTGTATATAGGCAGCATTTTCCAAATGCTTGTCTTGGTGTTGGAAAAACTTGGTTTTTCAGTAAAAATTTACTTTGATAAAATAGCAAAGGCAAGATAAGCAGGTAATGTACAACTACATGTGAAGTATCAATTGTAAGATTCATGTTTAGGAACTGAGTGGAACTTAAAGTGTTACATTTTCAACATCATCTTGCCCATCCTTCACTGGACGTGCCTTGGGGTTTAACACATCTGAAAGTGTCCTTCATGTGCTGCTACTGAGCCATTTGGTTTGGGCAGATTACTTTCAGCTTGAACAAAGAGCTGAATTCAGATGTTAATAGTCAGTTTGGC
This sequence comes from Hafferia zeledoni, assembly GCA_035583235.1. Taxonomy (NCBI): domain Eukaryota; kingdom Metazoa; phylum Chordata; class Aves; order Passeriformes; family Thamnophilidae; genus Hafferia; species Hafferia zeledoni. The sequence continues at coordinate 16,492,637 of JAWWEV010000011.1, forward strand.
TGGAAAAGGTGTGCACCTGTCCTAAATGTCCCCAGAACAGCAAGTGCAGTCTTTAAGAATGTAGTATGTTAAGAAGAAGCTTGTCTTGATCTCCATGTCTGAGTGCCCATTTCATATGTATGTTTGTCGTATTAGGTTCTTACCCATAAGCTGATTCAACAATGCAACCGTTTATCAACAATTTCTAACCCTTGCTTTAGCTTGGATAAACAACATAGCTCTCAAGGGAAAGGGGTCATTTTTATTAGTTCTTATGGTAACATGTTTTGATTACTTTGTGTTCTCACTCAAATAGGTTAATAATTCCTCAAACCCAGTAGGTAGGGATTCATGATACAAGACTGAGCAGAAAACATAAATAAAAGTTTATTTTCATGTCAGCTTTTATTATTATTTGGTCTTTGTCATGAAATGATGATGAAGCAATAGCAGAGATGTCATTTCAGTTTTTAGTTTGATCATCCTGAAAATATGAGTGTGGTGATGGCTGTTTGGCTGCCAGAGTGCAGGTGGTCATTTCTAAGCAGGGTCCATCACTCTTGAGTTCAGTTATCATTCATCTTATACTCTTTCATAATAAATTAAACTCTTCATCCACAAGATAGAGTGGAAAAGAGCCGTTTTAAGTAAAAGTGATAGATGATTCTCCTAAACAATTTCCTTAAGAGAGCATTTATTACCACGGGACAAACATTACCCAGTAAAGGCAGGCTGTTCTTAGGCCTCTGCGTAGAGAGAGATGTCACTCATTTAGCCCATCTCTGATGCCTGGTTTAATCAATTTTTAAACTAAAGTGAGGTGTAACATTTTACATTTCAGGTGAAAATTGAACTTCCCACTCAACTCCATAAGAAACACCACATTCTGTTTTCATTTTATCATGTCACCTGTGACATAAATGCAAAAGCTAATGCCAAAAAGAAAGAGGCTCTGGAAACACCAGGTACCTGTAGTAGAATTACTTTCAATTGTAAATATAAATAATATACATTCAAATAAGGATTGCAAAATTTTTGGGCTGGATATTATTGTCTTCCTTTGAAGTTTAGAACCCCATTTTTCTGAAAAGTCATATTTATTTGTCCTTGTGCACAGTGGGATATGCATGGCTTCCTTTGCTGAAAGATGCCCAGTTAGCTTCCCAGGAACACAGCGTGCCAGTGGCAAGCACTCTGCCTCCCAATTACTTGAGCCTTCAAGAACCAACTAGTGGAAAGGTATTAATTCATCCTTCCATATTATTCAAATGGCATAGAGCATTTATTTGCAGATGTTTTACATAAGTTTGGATTTCCATTTGCACTTATTGGGAAGTGTAAACAGTAAATAGGATATCCCTTTTAGAATATTCCTTTGCATATTACTGAGTACAGGAAGCAATATACGTAGTGCTGGACTGAGTGTCATAGGTTGCTGATTCGTAGGTGTATATGGGAAAAGAGTATTTTTATAGCTACATGTTCTACGATGTGTTCTATGTATTCTAACTAACTTCTCCAAAATGTGAATCAGAGTGGTCAAAAAGAACTCCCCTCACAAACTCACACATATGACATTCATTCTCCATCTGATGTGATCCACAATTATGATTCATTCCCCAGTTTTTTGGTGTGGTATCATATTTTCCTGCTGATCCTGTCCAGCTTGGATTATTTCTGCCTCCTCGTGTTTGTTTGCTATTGTCATGAGGACAGGGTGGGGCAGTGATCTGGTCCCTTGAATGATAGCATTGGGCTTGTGCTGAAAAGTGGGTTTGTATTGCAGTAATTCTGTGTTTGTGAAAGCTCAGTAGCCAGTACAGTTCATGCTTACTCATGTGCAAAGCTGTGCACTGAAAAGTTTATGCAAACTTGAATAAGTAGGAAATAGATGGGAAAATTTTATTTTTGCTTTTGTTTTAATAGCAGATCGGCTGTGATGTAAAATGGGTTGATGGTGGGAAACCACTTTTCAAAGTCTCTACTTTTGTTGTATCAACAGTAAATACTCAGGTAAGCCAACCTTCCTCTTGGCTCTGTTGCCTGCAAACAAAAAGTGGCAAGGAATGGATGAAAGGTGTTTTAAAATTTTGTATGAGTTTGTTTCTGTAACATTTAAAAGTTATTTCCATGTACAAAGGTGAGATGCCAATGATGGAATACACATTTTAGGGGAAAAATAAAAATTGTTTAAGATCATGCCAACAGAAAAATTGTGGAATGTCAGTTTAAATAGCAAGAAAATAAATTATGAGCACCAGAAAGAAAAAAAATCTGGCCTTTGAAATCCATTAGATTGTGAGGCAAAAATTAATCACTCTTGACACTGAAAAAGGAGTGGTCAAAACACCTGGAAATATGCCTAGGTATATAGCAAGCTGTGCTGGCCAATGGGTTGGACTAAATAATTTTTCTTTCTGTGCCTCACATCTAAGGTGACAGAGACCACGTGTGTTGTTCATGGGTATCACAAATGATTGCTGTAATCAATTTCTGGGGCTGAATTCTAATCTTTGCTCTAATGCATTAATGTGAATGTTTATCATTTTAGGATCCATACCTGAATAACTTTTTCCATCAGTGCCAGGAAAGGGAAAAGGCTCTATCTCAGCCTCCTACCTCAAACTTTATCAGTTCTTGTAAGGTAAAGTAACCTGTAGCATGAACTCCACCGTACAATTGTATTTAGGTCTTTCTCTTAACGCATCCATCACTGCACAAGTCTAAACATGGCACAGGCTCAGCAGGAGGCAGTGGGTCTGTGACAGCTCTGGTTTGATGTACGTGATGTGACAGATGCATTTCTGCTCACGGAGCTGCCTCCCATCCGTTCTCATTTAGAGCATCTGCCCATCAGCTTTGATAATCCAGTCTATGCCAAACCTCAGATCCTGTTAAAGGATAATGTAATGTTGCCCTAGGAATGAATGGGAAAAGGAGTTGTAGCCTGTAGAGCTGCAATATTCCTGCTAATCCACTGTTGCCTTAAATAAATTCTATCCTTACCTTCTCTAAAAACCTGGATGCTATCCAAAGGCTGCTCAGGGTGTTTTGTGTGTATAAATCAAGTGTTCTTGTTGCCTGTCAAGTTCTGAAATCAGAAAGAACATACCCCTTGTGCAAGGATGAAAGGTATAAGCAAGAGCTCCCTGTATTTAATAGAGGTCAACAGCTGCTAAACTACCAGAATTGTGCTGTTCTTTATTTGCTGTTTGTAGTTTATCCAACTTCAGTAATTTTATTAGAAAACAGAGACAATGTTGTATGCAACAAGTGATCAACTATGCAGTATAACCAAAGACTAAGTAATCTTCCCAAGAGTTTTAGTTATAAATCAGTAATACCTTTTTTAGAAATTATGGAATTATTTGGAAATGACTGAAATAAAAACCTAGGAGAAATTCAAAAGAGACTTTTGGGTTTTTTAATTAAAAACTCAATATCTTTCTTGAATAGAGAAGATAATATAATGTCAGTCCAGTCAGGTTAATTAATTAATACTACTTTTTACCACTGCGCTTTTAACAAAAGTATTTTAGCCACAACAACTTCAGTTTATCAGATCTCTGAATAAAAAGAATGAGTTTTCATAAAAATAGGAAATGCATGTCTTGAAAATAGTAATTCACTTGGTTTGGGTTAACCTCTTTTTTTTTTTTTTTCCCCTCTTAAGTCAGGGTAGCACAAAATACTTGAATTCTGAAATTTGGGCAATACCTACAGTTATGTTGATGGCCATATTTAAAACAAACTCCATGGGAACCAGTTGACCTGTTTTCCTACTGCTATTACATCGGTGGCTGCGCTGCATTTTACCTGCTGAAACAGGAAAGCTTTGTGGCAGTTGTCAGCTTTCATTGCTTGTATTGGAAGTCTGTCATTTTCTTTTTATCCCTTACAGAATTTGCTGAGGATTGAGAAGATCCATGTAATTATGAATTTTCTTCCTGTAGTTCTGAATCAACTTTTCTGGGTTTTGGTGCAAAACAGCGATGATGAAGTTACGACAGCTGTGACCAGGTATCTGACAATATTCTGTGTGATGTACAGAATTAAGAATGCAAATGTAGATGTTAGTCGAAATATATCTCCTCAATGGCATTTAGCCTTCAGCAGGTGACAATGCCTGCTTGCCCCCTAACTCTGGGCTCTGCAAATAATGCATGGAAAAACATGATATTACGTGGTTGACTGTGATACCAGCCAGGGAATCACTGACCGTGGTGGACATGTCTCTCTACTCTGAGGCAAATGTAAGAAAAGATCTCATTTCTGAGGAGCTAAGTGCTTTCTAAAGAAGCTGTTTTTCAACTTTAGTTTATGTTTGGTCCTGAGGATGTGGTATTCAGCATAGAAAGAGCTTAGCATATTGCTGCATCCAATGCAGAGTCAAAGCAACCAGGTCACAGTGTTCTGGGGCATTTTTTAATTAGAATACATCAGCGATAACTGAAAAGCAATAGAAGCATTTTCCAGTGAGCAGGCAAACAACTGGAATGATTTGCTGAGTCTCTCACCTCTCACATAATGAAATTGTCTTTATTGATGCTGTTAATCAGGGCAGTGAGGAAAAGAAAATACTGGAGAGATTATTATTGGTCTCTGCAGGAGAGCAGAAAGTTGCATCGCATTTACTTTTGGCCATAGTGGTGTTTTTGTTGTACCTCTGCCAGTAGCTAAACATGGGGATGACAATACTAGCAGTAGGAAAAAATTACAACTGTCCTCTGTAACCCTGTTAGACAAATGTGTTGTCAGTATACTTTCTTTCCTTCCACAAACTGTGCTTCAGAATTAGCTCCTGAAGAAAGATTCACTAGGAAAACTTCAAAGAACAAGGAACCAGAATTCCCCATTTTAGACTTGGAAAGCTAGAGTTTCAATATGCATTATTAAAGGATTGTGGCATTTTTCAGGGCAGAATTCAGTTTAACCACAGCTAGGTACTAGGATTAAAAGAACCTTTCCTAGTAAATGTGTGTGATTTCATCACTGCATGCTGTTTTCAATAGGAGAGAGGCCATCAAACCTTTGTTGGGACCCCTCTGTGACTAACAAATCAACTGATGTTTAGACTGGAGAGAATGAAGATTTTTGTCCCAGGCTACAATTTCAGCATCATTTAGCTGACTGGAAAAATGCTATAGCAGAAGGAGCTCTTTAAACTATAGTTTTAAAGATTAGATGCAAAAATGGAAGAATGTTAATTTTTTCATGCTTCAGATTTTGACTATACACCCAACTGGGGTGGGGAAGGATTCTCAGTGTTTTGTTTTGTTTTTTTTTTTTTTCTTGTATGTATGGTAGATTTTGTGCTGGTAGGACTGATGTCAATGGCAATGTGCATGTCTGCTGCATGTGTCATTCATTGATGTGTCCTATATATACACACACTGTGTTTTGTTCTGAATAGCTTGAAGCAGCTTGTGTTGAATTTATTAAAAGCAACAACAGAATGAGAGCATAGATTGGCTTATACGTTGTGGAGAAAACATTATTCTTTTTATGCTCTCTCATGGTTATTTACTTGCCTGGGGGCCCAGTCATGTCATCATTTTTCTGTCACATCTTTGCCAGAAATCATTTCAGTTTCTAAACAGAATAAAGGCTGAAGGATCGGAATGGACACAGCTAATTCTGTCACAGCTTTTTGTGTTTTGCTACAAGTTTTACTTCTCCTTCTAAGAACAAGAAATGTGATGTATTAAAAATACTGACTTAAGAGATTTACAAAGCTTTTGATGCCACTAATAATTGCCAGAAATCATTCAAATCACCAAGCTAGTCAAAAGAAGTATTTGTATGAGGACCACAGTCGAGCATATTAATAATCTATTTTAGTCATACTGTTACTATGCATACCCCTCTGTTAGAAATACAATTTGCTAATATTGGACATTTAAGCATTATGAACTGTCTCCTCCCAATCCTTTTAACATAAAAATAAGATTATAAAATTGCAGAGTCTTTTCTATATTAGGTATACTGAAAGAATGAGATCCCAATAATCAAAAGGAAATCATGGTCAAGTTGAAGACTTCTTGCCCAGACTTGTGTTTTCTGAAGCAGGATGATCTCAAGCAAAGATGGCCCAGTTACAAACTGAAGAGGAAACTTTGCTAAAATGCTTGGTGTCAAGTAGTGCCATCTCTGCTGTTAGTAGGAGCTCAGATTTTGACAGTGAGTGCCAGCATGACCTAGGCAGTTCTGTTCCCTGTTGCTGATCCCCAGGCTGATCTGCAGGTGCTCAAAGCACCTGTGGTCACACCCTCTGTCCAGCCTCTCCCTGCTATGCAGTAGCAAGAGGATATTGTGCTCAGCCTCTGGCACCAGAGTGCTGGGACTGGGTCCAAGGATATGTGGGAAAGGGCCTGCTCAGATTTCACCCCAGGCTTGTGTTTGGTTTTGATGAACAATGACACCATATACAAAGTATCAAAGAATTACAAAATTACAAAGATCTGAGAGAACTTTAAAAGTAGCATTTCTAGACACAGGTGTGCTTGCCTCTCTGTTTCATTAACATACTTTAATTTTTGTTCTTGAGTATCCAAGCTCTGTATAAGCTTTAGTTAGTTAACATTTTCTTTTGTTGTGATGGCAGTACATTATCCTTAAAACTGAGTGCATTTTGTTAGGCCTATGCATATATAATAGCACAATCCATGCAAGTGGAAGGCCCAAGGAATGACTGTTTTCTGTACATACTCTTCATCCTTTGGATCACATCTCTCATGGATGGTTTTACATGAGCTTACAGTAACAGAACAATGTGATGCACCAGATAAACTTTCTCTGCTTTATGACACAAAACAGCTCATTTTTTTTTTATTTTTTTTTTATCTCGCAGAGTCCTTACCAACATTGTTGCTAAGTGCCATGAAGAACAATTAGACAACTGCATCAATTCTTATGTGCTGGTATGGTTGTTGTTAACTGTTTGGGGGAAGTGGGGGTTGGTGGGTTGGTGCCTTTTTTTTTTTTCCTCCTATTTAGTCTTAGTTGTACTTGTTTATAGCTTTTTCTAGATTTGTGTCATAACTTTCTGCCAATAGTGATGGGGTGACTCTAGTGAGGGAAGAGCTACTCAGTTCTCCTTTCCCTGCTGCAGCTTTTTTTCCATAGGACACCAGTTGAGCAAGCACAGGAGTGGGAAGCTACAGTGCACTCAACTCATAACTAGAACGTGTATTTTAGAAGCAAAACCTGCTGCAAAAGCATTGCCACTGAACTTCTAGGAGTGTAGCCTTACTGTCAGTGTTGGTGAAATGGTGCTAAACTGAGAATTTCCCACCATGCAGGGTTTGAGAGGGAGGAAGGGACAGATAACTACATGACTCTTCATCCAGACAGATACCAGCAGGAGATATTTAATGCTATTTGCTTGCAGTTTGCAGCACTCCTCTTGACTGTGATGAGATTTATCACTTTAAAATATCTGGCCATCTATATTACATAAGTACAGGGCTGCCCTCATTGTAGTTGAAAAGGATCCACAAGTAGTAATTTTCAGCAACAAGGTACTCCTGGGTGTTTTTCGTGGTTTCAAGGTCTCTTAGGAAGCTATAGCTTTTTAACTTAGCTTTTGATTATGAAGTCATGATTTTAGTTCAAGATTTCATGTTTTTGCATGTGCTGTTGTACATAAATCCTTTTCTCATTTGTGGAGTTCAGATTTTTGTAACTTTTCCCTATTTACTCAGCTTTTTTCATCCAGTACTGTTTTGAAGCATAAGGTATATTTAGAGTATATATGGGTATGTTCTGTGTATGGAGTTTGGTTCTGGACAAGCTGTAGTATTACTTAAAAAAAACAAAGGAGTGGCCTCTTTAGAGATAATCTCCTTGTTATCTGTATCAGTTGAACATTCATTAAATGCCTGTGAATAATGCTGTTGGCCAGCAACTATCCTATCATCAGTACATTTGGGTAACAGCTTTATAAGCTGAGAATTTTATGAAGCAGCCTGGTTTTAGATAGAAGGATACATTTACTGCTGTTACTGGCATGGGCAAAAAACCCCATAGACAAACACCCCATTTAAGGGTTTAACACTTATTTTTTTCTCTTCACCTGCCTTTATTGTTTTCTCTCCCTTTTAGTTGCAGCACAGAGGGCTGGAAAATTTTATTCTAGTCATATTAGATGAATCAGTAATGAGAAAGTTATAATGTCTCTGATTGTTATGTTTATTAACTGGTGTATTTGAAATAGCAGCCTAGAGAGAACTGCAGGTTGTTAGAAGAATTCAAGTAGATATTGCCATCTCTTTGACTCTTGACCTGCTCTGGTCAGTGGTGACAGAACTAATGGAGGTTGTGATAGCAGTGAGGGATCCCCCACAGTCATGGAAAGAAGTTATGGGAAACCAACAGTATTGTGGGCTTCTGCCTCTACTGATATCCTGCCTCACTCTGCAACCAGTAGTTTTTATAAACTACATTTCATTTGTGGATGATGAGTAATATATGTGACAGAAGTTTGGAAGGAGGTGTTTAAATTAACTTTAGAAATAAAGCAAATACATTCCTGATAAACTGGAAACTTTATCATGTTCATGGGTAGAACAGTGAAAATAGGGTGGGAGTTAGGTTGTTAAATGGGAAAATATTTTCATTTCAGTGCTGGCAACTGTTGGTTGATAATTCCATGGTATGGATTTACTTTCATACTTTATTAAGATATATGTTTACAGGTCATGCATCTCAGCAGTTTGGTTTTAGTCTCAAGTATTCCAGTTTAAACACAGAATTCTGCTGAGGTCCAGCCGAGCCGTTCAGGCTCAAAAACAAATAACCTATGTAACATTTAAATGTAGTTAATGAAATGGGTATTAAAACCTCATCAACTTTTAGAAATTGCAGCAGACACCTATTAAATGACCTGCTAAATATCTTTGAAACTACCCATGGTTATGAAGCCACACCATAAGTCCATTTAGCTTGTTTTCCCATTTTCAGCAGCACTCAAAACCCAATAACTCTCAATCCCTTTTTTTTTTCTTTTCCATCTGTAAGAAAATAAATGCCTACTTTACAAATGCTGTTTTGGGAATAAGTAAATTGAGAATTTTGACTCACAGTGCAGTAATAATGCAAATTACACTGACTTAAATAACTGGACCCAGAAGTGCCAAACTGCATAGGGAGAAGCTTATGGCATCTGCTGTGGAAACAAGGCTGAATATTAATAAGATGTTTTCAAGGGATATTCCCTTCTTTTGCCATCCTGGTTGTATTGGAAAGGTATTTGATCCCAATGGATGCACTGTCAGAGCTCTTGCTTAAGGGAAGGTGCAGCAGTGCTGAATTATTAGCTTTAAATGTTGAATAAAACTCATAGTAGATTTATGACTTGTGAGCAACTTGGTAGATAAATTCCTTTCTTGAGGGCTTGGTTTCTGAAAGGGGTATAGTTTTTCCCTTCTGTCAGCTCCAGTGGGTGCTCTACACCTTTCAGGATGAAGAGTTGTTACCAGCTCTGTTTCCTCTGGAAGAAAGGAGCAAGTGAAAGGTGGCCCTGACTAGGTGGGTGAAAAACCCTCCATACTTCCTCTGCTTGCTTATTCTTTTCTTTCCTGGTGAAATGGTTTGAAAGGGAGTTTAGGTGTCAGGATCCTATGCTCTATTAAAATAATAAATTATAGCACTGATTTTAAGCAAAATTTGCTCTTGATTCACATTAAGCTGAAATCAACAGGAAGTTGTGTTTAAAACTGGGATTTTGCAGGGGAGCAGTGTCGTGCTGTTACTGCCAGGGAAATGAAACTTTATGTGAATGGACGGTTCAGACAAGATATTTTGGCAACAAAGATTGTCAGCTGACAGTGGTATATGAATAATTTGTTGTCGCCTACTGAGGTTTTTCTATGTTTTTTTTAATGTAAATTTTGATAATTTTTATTTTTCCTTTTTTCTTCAGTACGTGTTCAGGACCAAATCATTTGATGGAAGAACTGTCCATGAGGAGCTGTCCAAGAACGTGACTGATCTTCTGAAGTCAAATGAACAAGTAACAGTGAAACAGGTTTTAAAGGTGAATGATAGCTTGAATTAGCACATTTATAGTTTTAAGTACAGGTCTTTTGCCTGAAACTCACTTGTCTCATCTTTTTCTCCTGTATGAGCTTTACGCAAATCACATCCTGCAATGATTCAACAATGAGACTTAGTAGACCTGCTGCAGCTTCTCAACAGAACACATTTCTCAGGATGCTGGGGTTTGCATAATAGAAGTTCCTCCTGTCTGTTAAAGCTCAGTCTGAGTCAGAAACCTAGTTCTCACACAATATGATGTGGGCAATTACTTTCAGGATGCTTTGTTTTAATTTTTATTTGGAAGTTGTAGGGAAAATAGTCATCTGTATGTAGAACATTTATATCTGATTTCCTCTCCTAATCACCTTTGATTAAGTATCCAAAATAGAATGATTAAAGTTTCCTGAGGTTTCGAATGTCAAACCAGGTCTAAGAAATTCATACATGTGTAAGGCTCATCACTGAGCCTCTCAGTTGTGGTACAAGAACTGACCAGTCCAGCTCAGGAGTTCCCAGTGGCAAAAATATGCTCACCTGTTTAAAAAGAACCAGTTCTGATTTCCTGAGCTGAGCCACTGAAATAGCAAAAAGTGGGCTGAAAAAGCAGAAATGCTGGCCTGCAGGCAACCTAGGCCATCCAATAGTACTTGTGGTTGGGTTTGTTTTGGGGTGATTGGGCTTTTTTGCACTTTGTAAGCTTTTTGAGTGTGTTTGTCTCACATATCTGAGGTTACAGGTTAATGTCTGTATCCTACCTATTCGCTATTACAAATGCTATTTGAAGAACTGTGCTCTGTTCATGTTTTAAACAAGTACCATCTTATTCTGTGCCAAATTACCAATCTGCTGGAACTAACAAAACAGTTTATTCTGTGAGGTTCTCTCTGTCACACATTTTTGCCAGGTACCTGCAAACAAACCATGAAGACAGTGCTCATTAGGAATGGGAAGATTGTAGGAGTGGTGTTTGGGGGCTTCTTATTGCACAAAGCCACAATGACTGATTTCTTCAGCTCTCCTAAGAACATAATCCAATGTTACTCAAATACATTGCACTTAGATTTTTAAATTTATTTGTCTCATAGTGTTTAACATGGTGTGTTACTGAGATGTGCAATGCATCTGTAAGGAATGGTAATGCATCATAAAGTATTTATCAGGTAATCATTTTTCATTCACTATTTTCCTTCTTTTGAACAGCATTCCTGGTTCTTCTTTGCAGTTATATTAAAATCAATGGCACAGCACTTAGTTGATACAAACAAAACAAAGGTAAGCATAAACTTCATCTCTTCAAGTAGTCAGTCCATCTGTTAGGAAAAATATAAACTGCAGAATCCTGGGAAATACTTGAATTTTTATTCTTGACTTAGCAATAAAATAAATGCTGTTATAATTTGTAATATATTTGGTTTACTTAAAGAAACCTTGTATTACCTGCTAGACTCAAACCTGTTCTTGATTGTACAAGAGCAGAGGATAGATTTCCTACTTTCCTATGGAGCAAATTCTTCTGCTTGAGGTTTATGCTCAGAACAGATCGTGGAATTCTACGAATGTTTTTCTTCTATGTTGAATGGCCTGCAGCTTATTGTGTTTATTCTTGGCCTGAATGTATTTTCAGGTTTAATGTGCAACATCACACACTCTCAAGTTAATGATCTGTTTCCTGCTTAGGTTTCTCGAACTCGGAGGTTTCCAGAATCATTTCAAACTGAGTTGGATACACTTGTGATGATCTTAGCAGACCATGTTGTTTGGAAATACAAAGATGCTCTTGAAGAAACCAAGAATGCAAACTACAGCACTGCCAAATTTCTCAAGGTGGGATGTTCTGTCATTACAGCATATGCACTTATTTCCCCATACTTAATACAAACCAGAGACTATTCTAATCCAGCCAAAGGAATTAAAACCAATTCAGAGTGAATGATGGCTCAATTTCTATGTTCAGTGTTGCCCAGTTGCTCTGTTTTCTATGGTCTTGGGTCTTTTACAATACAGAAGCTTTATATCTACTTTAAAGCAATTACAATTCATTACTGTCCATGCTCTGAAAGACTTGAAGTTTTCAGCTTCTGCAGATTGTTACATTGCATCCAAGTGGGTAAAAAGCTTGGTAAGAATGAGACTGTATTTAGAGTTGAGCTGGAGTTTTATTTTAAATTCTATAGTTATGTGGGTGGATTAATTGTTCCTAATTGAGGAACCATGTTTGACTGTGTTTGGCAGAAGGCTCAGGGCTTTTCTAGTTTTGCAGAGTTCAGGAACTGCAGAGAAGGAGGGAATTCAAGATTGCATTCTCTGGCTGGTAGGCTGCTGCTATAAGGAGGAAATGTCAGTAACTGTAGAACCAGGGCCCTCAAAAACCTTTACTCCTGTCAATATTTAGCCCCATCAGTCAGGAACAGCTTGTTCTCATCACAAAGTAATGTAGTGGTGTACTTGGTCCTGGAGAGAGAACACAGCTCAGGCAATGAGTATTGTGGCTGGGCTGATTCCTCACAAGTTACTGCCCTGTCACTGAGGGAGATGCTCAGGTCAGCTCCCATCACCTGCCACCTCTAATGATGGAGTGGTGCCACACATGAATGACTTCCATTAGATAAGCTTTCTCTTAGTGCACTGACACTGTGATGGCTATTTTAGACTGTGGACACAGTAAAATGAAAAGTTTGATCAATTTATTATTACTGGAAAGAAATATAAAAATCAAGGTAGATGCACCAGTTCCCTGATTTTCCTTGCTCTGCTCAAGTCTAACCTCATTTACACCCATGATTCAAGTGTGTAGGTGACCCAAGGTGAACAGCCAGGAAAAGGAGGCCTTGTACTGCTTTTTTGGCTATAAAATAATAATCCTTTTCTTTCCCCCTTTCTTAGCGCTGTTTCACATTTATGGATCGTGGATTTGTGTTCAAGATGGTCAATAATTATATCAGTATGTTTGGAGGTGGAGATAGCAAGGTATAGTTTTGATTTTGTTGTTGTTGTTCTTGTTCTTGTTTTTTTCTGAAGTGACTGACTAGCAGAATATTTTTATTTTGAAACTGTTTGTGATTCCATGACTTCACCATGCTCAGAACTCAAGTCAATGAAAACATTTACCATAAATATGGATTAAAACCTCCTAATTTTGAGCCTCCTACCCCCTTTTCTGGGAGTAAATAACCATGTTCAAACAGCTACTCACTGAGACCTGTGAGAGCAGGCTCTGCTCGGGCCAAATCATTCAAAAGGCTGAATTTAAGCTTTGATTCTTTGAGAGTTCACTTGTGATTTGGTCTATAAATATCAGCAGCAATTGGCACTAATTTTCTTTGAGGAGGAGAGAGTAAGAACATATGAAAGAAGTTACCAGTGTGTAAACTCAAGTGAGACTGTAACTGTGGCTGCCGTGCTCTTACCTCACTGGTGATGCCAGAAGCCCAATCTGCTCCAAATTGGGTTGTGCTTGGTATGAGAAAATTCCCTGCAGACTGAATTTCTTCTATAGTACCTTCAAGAGTCACCAATAGAGTATGAACAATAAATTTCAAACAGCAAGAGGTTCCCAAATTATTCAGCTTGACTTCTTTGCTCTTCATCCATCAGGATGAGTCACAGGCTTTTTCCCTTCCACACCGGGGTTTATGAGCTCTCATTCCAGGGAATATATATAGATAACAGAATGTATTCAAGATACACACTTTGAATGACTCATCTTTCTCCAAAAAGCCTACAAAACTGTCGTCCATTAACTTTTAATAGTTCTTTAGTGGTGATCTGGGCATTTGTAGCTAAAGAGTGAGATTACTTCAGGTCTGCTTTGCTTTTCACTAAAACCACCTTCCTTCTGTGCTCAGGTATTTCTCCTAATCTCTGGAACAGCTGTAGAATGGAGTCTCTCAGTTATTGGTGTCATAACCTGGTCTATCATTCTGTAAATAATATTGTATGATCTGAAAACTGTTTTGACATTTCAAACTTCCCTAAATACAGTCAACCACAGAAACAGATGTTTAATTAAAAAAGCTCATTAATGGCCATTGGAAAAGCCTGAGATTAATCAGTGTGCAGAGGAGTACTTAGCACCTTCTTGGCAGTAAGTGCCTGAGCATTGCCAGAATCCCTCCAGATCCATCTGCCAGGGTGTGTGGAAGCAGAATCACTGCGGAGTTGTGACAGATGTGCTGCTGAAACAGGCTTTGTGGCCTTTCAAAACAATAGTCACAAAAGAAAACCAGAGATTTACCTCAAGGAGAGAGAGGCCTTCCATCATTTTCATTTTAGTCCAATGTGATTTCTCTCTGTGTCTATTGCTTCTTTAACCGGATTGTTTGTATACCAATAAGATGATACCACAATCTGACCTCTTTTTTCAGAAAATGTAACAGTGTATTGTTGCCTGGATATTTTGCTAATGTATCAGTCTGTAGCAGTGCAGTTTGGATTAGTTATAATTATGGATGAAGCAGCATAATCTCTGTTCCACAGAAATATCCCTGACATTATCCTGTATTTTGACATTTAAACATTGTTTTGAGAAATATTTATTCAAAAGTGAAAATACCTCATTAGAAACCTGTTCATTGCTGCTTTCCCTTAAAATGTTGCAGTTCCTCTTGGGAAACACATTTCAGATGCTTCTCTTTTTTGTTTGCCATTAGCATGTTCAGCTGTATTCCTGATGAGGTACAATAAAATGTTTCAGGGAACAATTCCCTACTATCCACTACTTGGTGGATTCTGAAAAATGCATGTTTCAAGTATCCTAGCCTGACTGTGGCAGCAGAAATGCTGCAAATTAATGATTTAAAAGACTTTTACGAGCCTTCTCTAATTCTAGGGCACTCAGGGTAGCCCTGAATGACTGCTTTCTGCACTGCAAATAGTGAGCCAAGATGAAAATAAAAATTTGTTACTGGATATCGTGTATTATCTTTATAGCCCAATGCCACCTCATTATAGTAGGAATGATAAATTCTTGAGGTAGTTGTAAGGCTCCACAAAAGATCCTGGATGGCTTCTTTGGAAGGAGATATTAAGGAAATAATACCCAAACTATTTATTACCCAAATTCCACTGACATCAGTAGAGCAAGATTTTACTACTGTCAGTAAGTTCTGGATCTGACTTGTGTGGCTGAAACTTTGTATTTGACTGGAGCAAATCAATCAATCAATAAATAAATACGTCATAATATGAGGGTTCAACATTTCTGTGAACTGCAAAAGGTACCTCACTATGATTATATTCTGTAGTATTTGTCATCAAAAGACCCAGTGTAGCTTTAAATGTACCTTAAATATTTCGCTTGGATCAAGCTGAGGTTCATCAGTATGTCTTCAATGAAAAATCATAGTTCAAGAATCCAAGAAGCTTGTTTGTCTGTGACAAATTCTTTTGATAACAGAGATGAAAAACACGTGTTTATCGTTCATGCAGCTTGGCATAGCGAGCCATAAGGTTTTGTTGTTGGGTGTGAGTGTGAAGTTTGAGGTAGAGATAAGTAGTAGTGGAGCTCTGTCTCACCATTTTCCCTGTTTTAGTCTGAACTGAGCCTTTGCCTGTTGTGATTTTCAGACTTTACATCAGTTCAAATTTGACTTTCTCCAAGAAATCTGTCATCATGAGCATTTTATCCCTCTGTGCTTGCCCATACGGTCTTCAAACATTCCTGGTAAGGCACCCCCTGGGAGGGTTTCTGTACAACGGTGAATTATTGGAAGGTTCAAAAAACAGATAGTAATTAACTCTTTCAACTGCTCTCATCAGGCTCTGAATCCCCTAACAGCTTTGCAGGTGTGGTACTTAAGCAGTGTGATAAAAATAACTTAATTTCAGTATGCCTGTAAATAAATGCAACCTTTGACAGCCCAATGAGGGGTTTGGAGGTGACCCTTGCTGGAAGCTTTGAGGTGAATCAACTGGCCTCTTTGTGATGACTGATTTACTATATCAGTAAGACTTCTGCTGTAGCCTTGGGAGGTGGTGAACTAGGGAAGGATTTCAAAAGGAACAGCAGAAAGGGGAAGAAGCTCAAACAATGGGCTCATCTCCTTTTTACTACAGTTTCTGTACTGACAGTTCTGTTCTGTACTACAGTTTTGTTTTGACACTCATAGCTTTTTTTAATGGTAGAAGCTGCTTAATTCAAATTTCAGTCAAATTTTTTTAAAAAAAGCAAATATAATTTTAAACAATTAATAATTAAAAAGTGCATTATTTTTGCCTATTTTTTATGTTTATGAAAAATGAAGACACTGTGACACCTTCAGAATCAGCGCAGGAATATCGAACTTCAGGTATGAACAAAATTACTACATGAGTGAGCAGAATTATACATCAAGAGCTTTAAGGTTTACTTTGACCACTGCCACTGCATCGTGGCAAATTTAAACAAAACTTATTTACCATTTGCAAAGGCGGAATTGCTCTCAATTTCAGTGTTTTAGAGCTCAAGATTTTCATGTGGGTATTTCTATATAAATAGTAGAAACTGCATGATTTTGAGAAATAATAATGTTTGGTTCATTCATTCTAGGAAGTGAGGGAGCAGAATGAGGCAGTCAAATCAGGAAATCAAGATTCAACAGTAGATTGAAACTTTGGAACATGAGTGGGAGAGGGAGGATATATGCAACCTATATACTAATTTAAGCATTCTTGTCTCTTCTGTTCCAAGATATTCCAGAGTACACATTGACTAATGAATTTTGCCGTAAACATTTTCTAATTGGAGTCCTGCTGCGGGAGGTTGGTTTTGCCTTGCAGGAAGACCAGGATATCAGGCACTTGGCTTTGGCTGTGCTTAAAAACCTAATGGCAAAGCATTCATTTGATGATCGATATGCAGAGCCGGTAAAGACATTGTTTACTCTTTTCCATTTGCTTGTTCACAAAGTAGCTAAACATACTTAGCCACTGGTATGTATTTATCAGTTTCTTGAGGATTATGTTGTATATTTTATTTTTAGGCAAAACAGGCACAAATAGCAAACCTGTACATGCCACTCTATGGAATGCTTTTGGACAATATGCCAAGGATTTACATGAAAGATATGTTCCTCTTCAATATCAATACTTCCAATCAGGTAATTTATGTGGTTTTTTTTTTTTTTGAGCACTGCAATGATCAAATTCAGCCAATCTAACCCAGTCAGTCTGGTAGGAAGAGGTCCAAGTTTCAGCCGGTCACAAATCAGCTAACAGAATGCAGGTCTGAAAATGCTGATATGTTTGCATCTGTAAAGTTTAGTTTGGAAAGGCTCAATTTACAGAGCACCTGTAGAGCACTGGGAGTCTATACTGGCAGGGTACAGAATGTGGGTCATGAACAGACCCAGGACACCCCCAAGGCTGGAAACTCAAGGTTAGAGGTTTGGAGCCCCAGCCAGTCTGTCCAGTACATCTGCCCTGCTGCTGCAGGTGGAGTCTGAGGTGGTGTCCTCAGGAAGGTCCCTTGGCAGGAAACTGGGATACAATGGTGTAAAGAAAAGCTTCCATTGCCCACAGATTCTTTGCAGACCCGAAGCCAGTACAAAGAGGGACCATGAGCTATACCATGAGCAGGAGGCAGAGGGAATGTATACAAGTAATGGAAGGAGGGAAGGGGTACAGAAACAGCTTTACTGTCACAGAAAATGTTTGTGTAAACTGTGCATATGGAGGCATGTTGTTTGTTTGTTCCTTAAACATTTAGATGAGTTGTAATCATAGCTCTGATTTAGAACCTAGAAGCCAATTTCTGCAGGGGTGCTGTGCCTTTCAGTCTTTCCAGGAAATGAGCTCATATTATCTGAGCTTTGCTAATGGTAATTACTGTTCTGTTCCCAATGCTGTGTTAATGTTTCAAAAGCAAACACAGTTAGACTTGACCTATCCTTTACGACTTCCACTAGGAAAGGGTTTTGTATTGCAAGTAACTATTTGGCATATTATGGCAAGCCATGATCCTTTGAGACTGTCATGTCTAAGCAACTGAAAGGTTCTCAAAACTCAGTGTCTAAGCCTACTGGCTGTGCTGTCATTATCAAAGTAATGAGAGATATCACCTACTGGACTTTCTTCATTTGCTTTTAAATACAGGGATCTAGGGATGACCTGAGCACAGCTGGAGGATTTCAGAGCCAGACAGCAATGAAACATGCAAACTCTGTGGACACATCCTTTTCCAAAGATGTTCTGAACTCTATAGCAGGTACAAATGCCAGCTTGAACACACACAGTCCGATTTCCGTGTATCTCAATCCATTGTGCTTTCTGCGTAGTATGCATGGAGGATATCATTAACTCATGTTATGCAACATTCAGGGAAACATGATATGCAATGTTTCTCTTCCCTTTCGGTGTTTCTGGATTGATTTTTATTTCTCTGGTGAAGCTGCTCTTATACTGCTTCACTTTCTCTCCTGCTTTGCAATGATGCCACTATCCAGGCTCTCAGAAATCCCTTTGCCTTAGTTCGTTCTTGTAGTCTCCACCTGACTTAAGAATAGTTCCAAGGTTTCTCCTGAAAACTCCTGATGCCTCTTGGAGGCAAATATTCTTAGTTTTTGCAGGCTTAACAGAAGTGTAGAAACATAACTTACTTTGTTCACTTCCTCCAAACCCCATTTCAAAATTCAGAAAAGTGAATTCAGACATCTTTCCATTGATTTTTATGGCTTTAGGTCAGGCCTCATGGAATGCAACAGGCCATTTTAATGCCATGAAAAATGGAAACTGAATCACTGTACTTCAACTTGTTGCATGTTTTCAGTACTAAACACACCTATCAATAGCTTTGCTATTGGAAGTTCAAAGCCCTTGTCTCAATCCAGCATGTGACACATTTTAAGTTTTCCATTTTTTTGTTAGTTTTTGTATCCATAAGTGTTTTAGTTTAGCATGTTTGCTATGACTTTCATTTACAGCTTTTTCATCAATAGCTATCTCTGCAGCAAACCATGCTGACTCCAGAGCTTCCTTAGCAAGTCTTGAATCTAACCCAAGTACCAATGAAAAAAACAGTGAGAGAACTGACACGTGTGAAAAGGTACATGTGCAAATATCAAAAACGCTTACTAGAGGTGGAAGCCTATCACTATACTAAATGAGGCCCTTTGTTGTCACTTCAACAGATCATGAGGCCTTTGTCTTTGATTGGATCAACTCTTCGTTTTGACAAGTTGGATCAAGCTGAAACTAGAAGTCTTCTTATGTGTTTCCTTCACATTATGAAAACCATTTCAGAAGGTAAGAAAATGTGTACTCAGTCCTTAATTTGATTGTTATAAAATACTGTAAATGTTGAATCCAAACAAAGATTAAATTAGAATAATTATCAGTGTATTTTACAGGCTTTGGGTCAAGTTTAATTCCCTGAACAGACAGATAATATATTTTAATATCTCCCTTTAGATGCACTGATTTCCTACTGGTTGCGAGCACCATTCTCAGAAATAACAGACTTTTTCAGCATTTTAGAGTAAGTTTCTTTTGTGATTGCTTGATTTTTATGTTGAATATTCTAAAGTGATGGCTGCAAGCAATTTCTCTTTGGGTTTGTCCACTTAGTGGAATAGGCTGAGATAGCTCTTTTATCTTAAGTTATTTTACCGTAGTCAGTGTTATTATGATTCATATCCTCCAGTATGTTGTCACTTCCATGAACAGGGGCATAATGTTTTGGGTGTTCCTCCTGTAAGAGATTCTCATAGTAGTTTCCCATTTGGGATTGAGTTCTGTTCTTCCCTTGAGAAAAATATTTAGCTCCCCAAAACTTCCAAGCAGTAAGAAAAGTCAAGTAATGTAGGGTGACCTGCTTTTCACATCCCCAGGGTGTTTGCCCAATTAAATCTATGCATGACTCAGAATCCATGCAGGTAGCTGGTTTTGGAATTTCCTCACCATCTTGTAACTGATATGTGAGTTATTTAACTTCAGCTGGTGAAGAAGCAATGCTTTTGCAGCCAAGTCTTTGCCTTTGACTTTGCCATCTCACCCAGCAGGAATCTTCAACTGTGGAGAAAGGCAACACAGGTGTGCAAAGTGCTGCCATATCTTGTGTGTCCCTAGGCTGGGAACTGCTGCATTCTGTTGTTTTGCTTACTAGTAGAGGCATATGCCATGGGTTTCACTGAAGCACTAAGATTCAGCTTTCTTTTTCCTTAGGTAGGAAGCCATTAATATACATAAATGGGTTGTTTTATCTTTCAGGGTTTGTCTGCAAAATTTCAGATATCTAGGAAAACGCAATATTGTAAGGTAATTCTCTACTGTATGTTACAGTATTTCAATATTACAGCATTATATTAGACTTAAATGAGATTAACAGTGTATCTGTGAATTTTCTCCTGAAAGCTTCAGTTTCTCATAGTGAAGCCAATGTATGCTTCATTTTTGTTTTGATGCAAACAGTGTTATTATGGTGTTCTGGATATCTGAGTGCATACCTGCTATAAAAGATGAATTGCATGTGGATATGATAGCCATTATTGCATTTATAACCCAAAATACTGGGCCATTCTCAACAGTATTTCTGTGCATATGCCAAACAAGGGAACTTTGAACACTGTATTTTCATCCATGTAATGAAAAGAATAATTTTAATGGGCATAAATAACTGTTTCACAGCAATAAAAAAGAAAATCTTCTGCCTCTCCATACTGTCTGAAAAAATGTGAGATCATGTTCAGCTGTGAAACGTGAAATGCACTTTGTCTCAGTAGATGTTTCGGTTTTGATTTTATGTGGACTTGTCTATATGTCACACAGTGTAAAACTTAAAGATCACCAGATGAACCAGTTCATGCTCCGTGCAGGTTTCATCAGGGACATGGCAAAATCAATGTCACGTTCCATAACACTTATTTTTCTCTTGACAGGAAAATTGCTGCTGCTTTTAAGTTTGTTCAGGCCACCCAGAATAATGGAACCCTTAAAGGTTCGAACTCCTCTGGCCACACGTCGGGTCTGCTCTCACAATGGTAATGTCTGTCTCTATTACTGACTGTGTAAAACCAAAACCTTTGTTGCCATGCTACTCACACTCTGCCTCAGCATTGACCAAAAAGAGGTTGGCAAAAAACCCTACATTTCAGAGCCCCCAAAGCTGTAAACCATAAAAGATCTCAGTCCCTTTAACTACAACTTGACTTGCAAGCTATTGTTTAAAGTGTTATATTCAGAAGAGTTCTTAGTTACTATCAATGTTGTTAAATATTGCAGAAAGAGTAGCTGTTATTTCTAGCTCAGATCCCCATCCGAAAGATAATCCACAGTTTTCCCCAACCTCAAGGAATTCACAGGTCTGGAACCATGTGCTTTCATGGAATCTTAGTGCCTCAGGCATAAATATCTATGGATACACTTCTGGTTTCAGGGGATTGGTTTCTCCCTGGTAACAGGGGACTGCAGAGGGGAAAGTATCCAGTAACACAAAGTCAAACTAAGAGTAGATTTGCTTGATACTTACCTTTTTACTTCCATGTGGCTAAGTATAGTACAATCCTGTACTGTTATGTCCATGTTGCCAGATAAACAAACTTTCTTTCCTAGGTTTTTTTTCTCCATCTTCCTTGTCTAAGCATTGTAAGATCTGATAGTTGTCATGGATTGCATGGTAATAAGCTTCAGGTGCAGCACATCTTTAATTATATTTTTGATTATTTTTGATCTTCATGGGGGAAACTGGGATCCTTTTCATGTTACAGTGTAAAACCATAGAGAGAAACAAACTTTTGACTCTGTGCAGTCATGTTTCTGCTGTCTTTAGTATCTTCACACTTTTCCTACCTAGAGATCAGCATTTATTGTCTTGTCATATAGAGTATTTTTTGATGATGAGCTGAGGGTTGAAGGATTGCTAGGGATGAGTTCTAAATTACATTTACATTTATGTATTTCAATTTGCTGAAATGTTCTTAGGAAACCTGACATTCCACCCCTACCTCCCCCCAAAAATGCAAAACAAATCAACAATCCCACCTACTGTGACCATTAATGAAAGATTTTATCACATTGACTGGCATAAGTCCAGTCATCAGTTCAATGCCTGTGTTGGGAACCAGTTTTAAATTGGAAATACTATGTTTTTAAATTATCTTTGTAATAATATCCCTAGAATATTTTTAATTATGTAAATTTAGGAAACTACATTTTTAGAATAAGTTACCTGAATTTTGAGAGTTGTTAAATGGTGCTGAATTCTATAATAGTTACAAATTCAAAATCCTTTCCAAAATTATGATAATCATTGGTATTTTAGTTCTAAGCTTCTCATTATAAATTATTAATGTGTTTGTCAGCATCAAAGAGGATTAAAAGAACACATACATATGCACACATATATTTTTACTGTTATCAGTTCGTCATCATTGTTTTTGCCTCACAGAAACTGTATCATTTCTTTCTTGAGCAGGATATATTTTTCTTATGTTCTGAGCTAAGAGAACTCACCTCAGTTTCCCCTCACCCAAAGACGGTTTTCTAAACATCAGGCAGCTATTTAAGCTGATGCTCTATTTTAGTGCTCAATGCATTTTTTTGTCCCCTGTGATCTGAAGAAATCACTGCACATGTTTGTTTTGTCCACCTCACTGACTTTATCTTTGTTTCTCTGAAAAGTTTTGCATCAGTTTATTTAACTCAGCCTTTGAGAAGTACTGCAGTGACTGACACAGAAAAGTTCTGAACAGGCACAATAGTATATTTATTGTTTCTGTTTTTAATGGTACCTTTCAATTTCAGGATGCATTCTACTTCAAGTCATGATGGCCACAAGCACCACAGATCTCAAACATTACCAATAATCCGTGGCAAAAATGCACTTTCTAACCCCAAACTCTTGCAGATGATAGACAGTAGCACTGCCAGTAAGTACAAAAATTATTTACTTCCCTCTGGAATTCTGTGGGGCTTCGATCAGGCTCTATACAGACCTTTTCATGACAGAGGGTTCTTAAAATTAGGAAAACAAAGTCATCTATCTCTCTTTCCAATTAGATTTCTCTCCTCCTTGGAGGAAGAACAGAAACAATGCAAGGATATACCCACATTACTTGTGCAGCCAATGAGTATTGACTCAAATGCCCTCTCTTTGCATCTCCTCTGAGCAGTTTTCTTCAAAATACCCTTTGATTAAATGTACAGTTAGAAGCCCATCTCTACTGTGATGAAACCTAATGACCAGATTGCAAAACTGGATCATCTTCAGCAATATTTAGAAGATGGTTTGTCATCTTACTTTCTATGTTGCAGGCACCTCCAATGAAACAGACATTGTACAGTATGTAGACACAGAGGCAAACATTGCTACAGAAGTGTCCCTCACAATCCTTGACCTGTTGTGTCTTTACACTCTGAATCACCAGGTATGTTTTGCTGGTTTCTTTTCCTGCTTGAACTGGTGCCATGTGGGATATGTGGTGGAAGGAAGGCCTGGGGAAGCAGCCACAGAAAACTTGAAATGTCCGAGACATCAGGATAGGGAAATAAGACATGCCAGTCCTCAGTGGAGGTCTCTTAGGAAGGAATTGACTCACAGTACCCAAACTGACCAGAAAGATGTGGAAGAAGAATATCCTACATATCCAGGGCTATCTACAGCCCTGCTTGCCTTGAAACTGCTAATACACCTTTTCTGAATCATGTTTATCCCACTGGATTTCAGAGATTTTTGACAACAGATTTCCAAACTGCATATTATCTGTATCTTTTCATGTCAGCAGGTGGATCCTCGGCTTCTTTAAAAATTGCTCAGATTGCTTCAGCAAGCCCAGACGAGTTGCTGGAGGTCTCACAGCCACAATACAGCAAACATTGCATTTTAATGTTCCCTCTCTGCTACCCTAACCCTTTCATACAGTGTATACAAACCATGAGTAGTACAGGTGTAGGAAAGTGCTGTCCTTGGAAAACTGCAATTAAAGTCTGTAGCAAGCGGGAAAAGCCTGATCTGCGGAGATTTTACGTTGGAAAAAGCACCTCCCTGGGACCACTCCAATGTAAAATCCAGCAGATCCTTCTTCTGTTCATTCACTTTAATAACCAGAATGTCCTGTCCTGTTTGTGAACTTTTCAGAGGCAGCTCCAGCAATCTGATTGCCAGAATGTGTTGATGAAGAAAGTCTTCGACACCCATATGCTCTTTTTGCAAATCAACCAGTCAGCAGCAGCTCTCAAGCACGTCTTTGCTGCCCTACGGCTGTTTGTAGGCAAGGTAACTGTGGTTTGTTCTGTTAGTTGTGCCTATTAATGTGTTACAAGTGGGGACAATTGGATACTTTGAAGGAGTTCTGGACTTCACTCCATTAATACTTATTCCTGGCAAAGATGATGGGGTTTTTTGACTGATTAAGAGCAGCAGGTTCACAATATCTGCAAAATTAGTTCTGGTTTTGAAAATGAAAAATTTACCAAGGAAGAGCAAGTTTTAATGTAAATAGATAAGTAATGCACAGCTCTGTGGTATATGGGTTTCTTGACTTTGCTGCTTTTACCACTTATGGAAAAAAATTTGAAAACCTAGAGGTCCATGGTCTTCATGGCAGATACCTGGTTTGCTGTATCTAGTAGTGAATGATTACTGCTGTCCCCAGAGAAACTCGCAGGAGAATATTCCACAAACTTCATCAAAGTTAATCCAAACTAATACAGTTTTACAAATACCTAGTTTTAAAAATAGAAGAGTTTGGGGGCAAAAAGATGCTTATGTGTCAAACTGTTTCTTTGCTTGCACTGCACGTATGTAAATGAATATGGACAATTAGGCACTTGGTGCCAACTGCAAAGGCTGCACAATTTCCAAGTCATAGACTTAGATGAGATCCTCTTAAAACTATTCAGAATGTAGCACACAGATAACAATTGCTGTGGGGAAGTGTGAATAAGCAAGGTTGGCCTCATCTCCTAAATGTTCCTATGAAACCAAGACTTTAGATTAGCTTACACCATGTGGCCTCACTCTGGTTGTTATCTCAGGGGAAAGGAGGAGGAAATCATGCTTGTCCCACTAATGCAGCTTGAGGACATGGGGGAAATAGGAAGTAAACCATCCACAGACATCTTAAATTATATACTAGACAGTCAGGAATGGAAGAACTCTCTGCATTGGGACCATGAATATATATCCAGGAATGCCCTTTCCATTTATCCTGTAGCTTTTGGGATTGAATTCTCTCTTCATAGGTCAGTGGGAACAGGGGTCAGTTGTAGTTCCTGCAGCAGAACTCCTTTAGTACTTTAGATCTGTGGCCAATATGTACATCCTACATGTGTCCTCACTCTGCCTTCTGTTACATTCACCCTGTTAATAATGGTAGGTCTGGCTTGGAGACCCATCTTTCACTCTCTGTTGTCTCCTGCTGTTCAAACTCTTGCCCTCTTGAAGTTCACTGACTTTGCTACTCAAAGTGTTTTTCTTCTTCTGAACAGCTTTCATAGTAGTGCAGAACTCCCCCCTGCTTTTCCTGGTTAGCTGTCCTGCACTGCTTGCAGATAGGCTGCTCTGCTGCTGTGCTTGCTGTGTGCCAGCTGCTGTCTGGGCTTCCAGTTTGATGGCATATGGTGTTTGTATGAAAATCTGTGTGCACTTCTTACTTAGTCTTAACTTGCATGTGGGATTAAGCTGAGTTTAAACCCTGGAGTGAATGACTATGGGAGAGCTGTTTTTAATGCAAGCTGAACAGAAAAAATTGTTAACTCAGAATAACTGCACCAAGGCCTGAGAGTAGTGCTGAACATATTCACACATTTCTTTTCAACAGTTCCCATCAGCATTCTTCCAAGGCCAAGCAGATCTCTGTGGCTCCCTCTGCTATGAAATCCTGAAGTGTTGTAACCATAGGTCACGTTCAACTCAGACAGAAGCATCTGCTCTTCTTTATTTTTTCATGAGAAAGAACTTTGAATTTAACAAGCAGAAATCAATAGTCAGATCCCATCTACAGGTAAGCAAAGTGTGAGATCATCAGTATTTAACTGATGTGCACTGATTTTTATCATTATTATTTTTATTCATTGAAGCAAGACAGTTCTTTTGGAGTCCTCAGTCAGGCAATTCTCTGTGGAGCTTGATTTTCCTGCCAAGTCTGAAGTTGGACTGGATTCTCTGCTATTCTTGGGCTGCTCAGCTCTGTCCAGGGAAAGACAACAGCTGTGAATGTGGCCATATCACCAGATAAATGACTATTCCTGATTTACATGCATTGCTTACAGCAGTGAGAGCATGGCTGATGAAGGAGCTAAACAGAATCTGATAGTACAGGGACAGAAATGTAAAGTCCAGTAATAACATGCTTACTCTGCAAAATGTGAGAAGTTGACACATTGGAAAGATACCTCACAGTCCTTGTCTTTGTGTATGTTATCTTCTGAAGAAAGGTATCACAGTGCACTAGCCTGGTGTACATCAAGTCATACTAAAATAGGGATTAAAAACTATCCTGAAGCTCTGATTTTCTTTTCTAATTGCATCCTGTGTTTGCTCCCCCTGTACAGCTCATCAAAGCAGTGAGCCAGCTGATAGCGGACGCGGGGATTGGCGGATCTCGTTTTCAACATTCACTTGCAATTAT
Organism: Hafferia zeledoni; assembly: GCA_035583235.1. Lineage (NCBI taxonomy): Eukaryota > Metazoa > Chordata > Aves > Passeriformes > Thamnophilidae > Hafferia > Hafferia zeledoni. The sequence continues at coordinate 16,519,195 of JAWWEV010000011.1, forward strand.
AAATAATTTTGCTAATGGAGACAAGCAAATGAAAGTAAGAAACATTTTTTTATCAGTCGCTGCCTCTTGAAAAAGGTCAACAATTTCACAGGAGCAAGTGTTTCTGCCTCTTATTAGCTGGTGATTTATACATTCATAGTGTGCCTCTCTCAGGCAGTCTGAAGTTCATGAAAGTGTTTGTGACTCAGAGGCTTAATGACTGAAAATGTTTTTTTCAAATAAATAGGGTTTTATTTGAAAATTATATTATTTGTTATTTATTGCTTATTTTGTTCATTTGCCTGATGTCAGAGATGTCATGCATTGTGACTAAGGAAACACAGTTGCAGTTGACAAACAGATTTTAGTCCACAAACTGTCCCTTTCCTCTGTTCAGTAAATGTGCAGCAAAACCAGGCACAACAGTTGGGTTTTGTAATCGGTTGCTAACCCTCTGAAAAAGGCTCTTAGCTCTTAGATGAGTTACCACTGCTATTGTAGTCATTGTCTATATTTAAATTGTTGAAAAAAGGTTCTGGTTTATGATTTTTGCTATTCCTGCCCAAACAATTGTTAACATGCATTTTGAATTTTATACTTTGGAAGTGTTGTTCCTTCTCTGAAGCTGAATTTGGGGTATCTTCACTGAGGTTAATGATGGAGTTAGTATAAGCAAATTGGTAGATAATTCGCATAAGTGATTTGACGTAAAAATGCAGTTAACAATTGTATTTGTTTTTGAAGTCCAGCTTTGCTTTCACAGCACTGCAGTCAGTCAGACTGCTTCTGTGATGCTCATCTCTGTGTGACATAGAGGAGGGAGTATTTAATTTCATTTACATTTCTGGATCTTTTTTTTGCTTTTAAACAAAGAAAAGGAGGGAAATAAGTCTGAAAACAGAAGTGTGTTTCATTGCTCATCTGGAAAAGAGAAACTGCAGAATTGAGTTAAATATGTTGAGAGCAGCTGTTACGAGTAATACAAGGACTCTGTTTTAATCTAGTGCAGTGTGAGAAGGCCAGGGGCCACACCTGTGCTTTGTTCCCTCTGGTGAAACATGCTGGGAGTGTAGTTAAGCAAGACTAAATATAGTGTGTGGTGCTGCTGGTCAGCTGAAACTGTACAAGAATCCAGTTCTGGACCCAGTAGGTAACCAACTGTTTCAGTTCACTGACTTCAGCGGAGCCGTTGCATACGGACAGTAGAACAGCTGCCTGACTGGGATATCTCGTAGGTGCTATGACACATCAGTAAGAGGACATCAAGGATTTGTGTACAGTGTGACTCTGTTTCCAAGCCTAGTGAATTAGGGAAAGGCACGAAGGTCTTCCATAAGCAGAACTTTAGCTCATTCAGAGCTGCTGAATGTGGCTCTCTGGATGGTTTTAGTGATGTACTGCTTATCTTTCCCAAAGAACGTTAATTTCCCAGCAGAGGTGAAGGATCTGACCAAACGCATCAGAACAGTTTTGATGGCCACAGCTCAGATGAAGGAGCACGAGAAAGACCCTGAGATGCTTGTGGATCTGCAGTACAGCCTAGCAAATTCCTACGCCAGCACACCTGAATTACGCAGGACATGGCTTGAAAGCATGGCCAAGATTCATGCGAGAAATGGAGATTTATCAGAGGTAATGTTCATAAATCAAAAGGAAATACATCTGTCTTTAGGCTGAGATGTTCTGGTGAAAAAGGCTTTGAAAGACAGACAACAGTACTGATTTAAGAGAATCATACAGTGTGTCTCGTACACTTGAAATTAGGGGAATACAGGCTTGGAAAACACCCAGAGATGTTTACTTATCCCAGTTTGCCTGATCGTGGCTACCTGAGAGCTGCTTGAGCAAGACTTGAAACTGCCTGACAGGGAAGCTGTGGGCAGTCACTTTGGCACCTCTGCTGCTTAACCCTTGTGGGCACAGTAGCTGCAGTGTAGAGGACATTATGAGCAGTGAATAGCTTACAAAAAGGATTTTCTTCTCCCCCATTAGGAGCTTCATTTCTACTGTGTTGTCCTTTTCATCAAAAACTAAATGGGTGATGCAAAACTCCACTGCAGGATGCAGGAATATCTTACTTATTAAGTAATCTTAATGTTTTTCTTGAGCAAATATATGCATTTACGTAAGACACCTGGTGAAATTAACACTCCAGAAGGATTTCATCATTTAATCCTTTATTTTCTTAGATTAGTTTTGTCTTCCCTTTTCAGCATCAAGACTTGACAGTGGTGAAAGTATCTGCTCCTTATCACATGTAATCTGTAAATCATACAGTGTACTTCAATGTATCCATGTATGTTGGTCTCTCATTACAGGCTGCTATGTGCTATATTCATATTGCTGCTCTCATTGCAGAGTACCTGAAGAGAAAAGGTAAGATCAACATATTCAAAACTGACTGTGTATCTAAAAACATTATTATTGAATATTAGTTTTGGCTATCCTGCTTTCCTTCCTTATATATATTCTTAAAGCAGCTTGAATTCTTCACAAATATTCTTTTTTTAAATATGTCATAAATGCTAGTCTTAACACTGGAATAGTGAAAATGTGTGTTTTGTGTAAAGGGGGTTAATTAAATGTTTAGCAAGCTAGTGCTAAAAGAGAATGCTTCACTTGTGAGTCTGTTGTTATTAAATATGCATGTATTAACACATACCAGTAGCAGTATACTAATACCATCTTACACTATCATAGGTTACTGGAAAATGGAAAAGATTTGTACCTCACGTATGCACCTGGAAGATGGTCAAGTCTCTGATAGTAATGTGTTACTAACAACTCACAATGGAGGAAGTGAGTGCTCTAACCGTGCCTGTTTATGGGTCAAATAATATAATTAGGAAGTCAAACTACTGTTCTCCAATTGATTTGGAAAAATATCAATGAAAGCAAAAAGTGTTTCTAGTGCATGTTGAAGGCTGTAATAGAAAGCAAGTAACGTCAGAAACATGTGCTCCTTCCTGATGCGCTTTGGCTGGTTTGGTGGATTGCTCAGAATGTCTCCGGTTATGGGCTTTTTCAGCGAGAGTGTAGTTTGCTCTTCACTGGCAACAGAAATCCCTCTCGGGTCAATTGGTGTTTAGCATGCAAATCCATGTCCAATTCCTAGGCTATCCAAAGCTGGGGGGGCCAGAGGGGTGGAATTAATATGTGGTTATCCATATGTAACTTAGTACAGATAAAGGGGTTTTTTTAATCTGTGATGCTTATTAGAGAAATAAAGTGCAGGCTTATGTATTTTTAATGCTTCTATGCCAATGATTATTTCGTTTATGAAATGTGTATTTCACAGTAATTCTCTGCATGAGCTATGTTAGAAATTTCCACAAAGAGCAATTTCTAGGGTCAAGGACAAATATGTGGGGAAGAGAAAACTGTTAATTTTGGGAAGACCATAAATTTTACTTGTGTTTGTGGGCAAGATTAAAAAATACATTCTTTTAGAAGGAAACTTTCTGTGAAGAGCAGTATTTCTAAGGTAGTATAGTAGTGGTGAAATACTTTCCCTGAGTAACAGATTGCAGTAGGTGAAGAACTTGGGTCATTTTAAACCTATGTTTACCATTTTCAAAACCTGAGAGAGGGGGTATGGAGCCTCCCATCTCAGTGTGTATGTATTAGCTTTTTAGTGGAGCCACAGTAGCATTTTCCTACTTTTTAACTGAACATGAACTGTGCCAGCAGTTCATCATCTCCAGTGGCAGGTTTACCTTCTCCACTCAAGAGCAGTATAAAATCCTGTGGGCCAGACTCTTTCTGATCTGTAATGTGCAATGCTTGTGCAAGTTGTTTCTGCTGCAACCATTGCACTAAGGCCTTAGCTTAGCAAATACTCCATGTAAGCTCAGTTTTATTCCTTGTGAGCCTTCTCATCAGCAGCTTCTGGCTTGAACTTTCTACAGAGAGATTCCCTGGTTGGGGCTGTGGCAGCCCTGCTGACCCTGGGCAGGACAAGTGCATCTGCTGCCAGCGTGACCTCCAGCCCAGCGAAGGCACGGCGTGCTCTGGAGCTGTCACATCCCCATCAGGCTGGGCCATCCTGCAGGGACTGTGCTCCCAGGAAACCTGGCAGAGGGGACAGTGCAGGTCCCAGAGTGTGGGTTTCATGAGTACAAATTGTGTTCCCTCAGCCTGGAAGGGTAATTCTTGTGCACAAATGAGTGTAGCTTTGCAAGGACTGCCAGCACTGTACAGCTCAGGAAGCAAAAGGCCAAAGAGAGGAGTAACATTGCATTGGGAAAATGTTACCATTACCCTTTGCCTGGTCAAGTGGATTTATATCACTGACAAAATGTGTAATAGTCTCATAAATTGAGTCAGCTCCATTTATGCTTCTTATTACTTGGGCTGTGAAAGAAAGTAACTAATCTAGTCAAATAAAATCAGCTCTGTTTTAATGGCATCCACTAACTTCTTGAATTGTCTTGTTATTTCAGTCATTAATTGATTTTGTTATGACTTGCCCTTCAAGGCTTATTTTCCATGGGATGGCCTGCTTTTCTGAGCATTACTCCCAACATTAAAGAAGAAGGTGCTATGAAGGAAGACTCTGGGATGCAAGATACTCCCTATAATGAGGTCAGTAACATTAGCATTTATATACCTGTTCTATATTAGCAGAGAGTGTTATATCTAGTAGATGCCTGTGCATGTTGCAACACATTATAGTGTGTACTCATGCAGTATTAAAAGGTGCACAACTTTTGAGTAAAATGTCACAGCTCTTGGGTTAAATAGCCAGGACTGATGCTTAGTTAACGAGAACATGAAGTACCAGTGCTGGAAGTCAGGGCAGGGGGGTGCCCACAAAGCAAACCCATTCTTCTGCATGAGATGTCAAGTATTCAAGCATACTGTTATATCAGAATTTTTTTCTGAAGAAGAGCTAGATCACCCATACATGATTAAACATTGTGTCATTGCAATAAGCCTTAACATAGAAGTTCCAGAATAAAAATGAAGTAGTGGGTATGTGCTTTTGCTGCATTGCTGTTAATTAAATGCCACCAGCTGTCGAGTCACTGAACTATTTGTATTTGTGAAATTGCAGAATATTCTTGTGGAGCAGCTGGAGTTGTGTGTTGAGTATCTGTGGAAGTCTGAGAGATATGAGCTTATTGCTGAGGTTAACAAGCCTATCATTGCTGTTTTTGAAAAGCAGAGAGACTTTAAAGTAAGTTGGTGTTTGGTTTGACTTTGTATAATTATCCTAAAGCAGCAGTAAAGATCAAAAATTTTTTTTTTTTTTTGGGGGGGGGGGGGAGAAGTGATTTCTTGAAAAGGAATTTTTTCTTTCTTCCTGTCAGTTTTTTCTCCTTTTAATGCTTTGTGCTGTGAGAAAATAAAAAACTTTGGTATCGTACTTTCCTCTTTTCAGCATCAATACAACAGCAAATGAAAAAAAATTCAAACAAACCTCTTGTTTTAGCCAGTGGATGTGATTTTTTACATGAGTTTTAAACTGGAAGCATACTTGCATTTTATGGATAACTAGATGATGATCTCATTTACTGATTTTTCTGGGTTTAAATTTAAAGAAACCTGAAGTGGTAGGTAGCAATAAGCTGTATTCTGAGTAAGCAGGTTCTCAGATTTTAACTTAGCTGAAATTTTGGTTCACTATCCTGAGAAAGTGCTGCCTAAGCGTATCTTTGCATGGGGTTGGGAGCTGATCAGAGTTGTTGGCATCTTGCTCTCACCTGCATGAATAACACTTGGGTTCTCTGACCTCTTAGTAGGTTTGTACCACTGTCTGGTGGTGGGATGGTTCTCCTCCTGTGTGACCCTGCACAGAAAGGCATCCAATGCCACAAAACTGCTCAGAAGATGACAGAAACCTTGAAATTTATCTTTAGTGACTGCTAACAAGGTTAAACTATTTCCTTAGCATGTACAGCTGTCTTTGCAAAGGTGTGGGAACGCAGTTACAGTGAGCCGTGGTTGTGCAGAGCTGTAGTGGCATTTCCTAAAACACTGGCATGCTCTCACCTCCCCTCCCTCCCTCTGCCTGTTTCTTAATGCAGAGGCTGTCTGATTTGTACTATGACATCCACCGCTCATACCTGAAGGTTGCAGAAGTGGTGAACTCTGAGAAGCGTCTCTTTGGGCGGTATTACCGCGTGGCATTTTATGGGCAGGTAAGTCAACTTGTGTTCTCTTGTATCCACAGATTCCCAGATTTCAGCTGTGCTCTTCTGTTCCTGATATATTTCATGGAAGCCAAAACAGAGAAGTGCTTGGGAGTGAATCACAGGGTAGAAATTGTCTTGTGGGTCAGACTTCCCAGCAGGATTTTACTTGGGAGAGAGAGCACTAGGTTGCCTCTGTGTAAAGCACTGCTGTGGGTTTAGTGGTGTGATGGAGGACGGACTTACTTATGTGGCAGCTTTAGTTCTTGACTTCATCAAGCAAAACTGAGACTGAGGCAGGGCAGGTTTTTTTCAAATTAAAGCACAAATAGAACCAGATAAGACATCTTTGATATATGGAGCTCTCCTCTAATAGAACTTAAAGCAGAGCAGTAGGTAGTAGATGTTTTGTTCTTTCTCACTCACTCTGATTTCTTCTTCCAGGCCACCTCTGATTCTGTGCAATGTACTGTAGAGTAGTTTTATTCCCTTTGCTGTGCTTCAAAACCCTTGAAGCATTATTTTGTGCTTTCTTCCACTACAAACCAGTGTAGCAATCCAGCATGTTCCTTTAAGTCCTGGTTTTGGCAAGCATACAATTTCCTGTATTCTAAAATAATAAAAGTGTGTAAACAACAGATTGATGTGAATCATTCTGTTTGTTAATTAGATTTTAATGCAGAAATTTGCTCTTTTCTCCCTTTGATCTTATTCAAGGCCGTGGTAAGTCTAGTTCTTTTGCATGTTTTGTTTAATTCTTCTCACACATCCTCCATCCTTCCCTGTACTCTTACTTAACATTAACTTTCCTGTGCTCTTGATTCTTTGGTTCATGGCAGATGAAATAATGTTTCATTCATTGTTGCATCCTGCAAACTAACTTTTGTTTGTTCAGTTACCTGAATTACCAAGCTCTATCTGTTGTCATGTTGTGTGTGCACTGTGGGGCCCAATGCTGCAGCATCTCATCTCAGTGGAAGTTTCCCTCAGCTTCACTGGGAGCGGGATTGGACCCCTCCTTTCTCTGTTGAAAATCTTGGGGTAGCATTAATGCTGTTTGAATGCAAGCCTGCCTTCCTGGCCTGTGCAGCAGCTCCAAAGAGGAAGGCTGTTGTGTCAGTCTGAGTCCTATGGCAACGGTAACTGGAGCACTCTGAGCAGGCTGGTCCTGGTAGTCTCTTGTAGGAGCAAACAAATGGGGAGTCAGAGGGAAATGGTGGCTCCTGGCTGTTGAGGCAGAATAGCAAAGCTGGACTTGCCAAAAGCAAGGAGAAAGTGAGCTGTACCTGAGGAAGGGAAGAGTTTTCCTTATGCCTGATCTTCCTCCAAATTGGGAGCAGTACAGGGAAAACAGGACTCTCCTACTTGCAGCTTCTTGCCGGGGCTCTTCCAGGGGCTGGGGCTCTCCCAGTGGGTAATTTAGCTGAAGCACTTCTGCTGAACTGGATTAACATCTCTATTACAGTGCAATGACTTCCCAGCTGCCAGTGCCACAAGGGCAACTTCATTTAAACAGCTTTAGTGCTCTAAAGTGTATGACTTTTTCAGAGCTGTGCATTGCTCCATCTGTTCCCTGGTGCCCCCAGTCACTGAGCTCCAAATGCAACAAGCACAGCTTTCTCCTTGCCCTTTGCAGGAGAGTTGTTGTGTGGCAAAAAGGTGGACTGCTCTGTATGGCTCCTTGCAGAGACAGTGACAGAAGTGTATGGCACAGTGCAAATAATTAAAGGTAGATCATTGCCATCAGTGTTACTTATGCCTCATTGGCCAAAATAAGTAGAATAGGGTGTGGAAAGCTGATTAAGAAGGGCTTACCAGTACACAAAGCACCAAGGCACACGTGGGAGCTACAGATGAAGCTTGACCTGGAAGGAGAGACAGAGGGAACAGACTGTTCCCATATACTGGTTCTGTTGTGTATTTGTAACTTTGGAAGGTTTTTTGACTGTATTTCTGTCAGTCCCTTCTTCCTGTGTGCCACTTGCTTCCATTTTGGCTGTGCAGTTGGGCAGGTGTAGAGCCTTTTGGTCCTTCTGTTGCCAGGAGTATTTCACGCCCCCATGCCGAGAGCAGTCTCAGTGCCCAATCAATTTAAAACACTAAAAGCAATTCCCTTTCTTTCTGCTTCTGGCAGACTTTGCACACTTTCTTCCAAAAGCTAGTAATTGCAGCTTTTATTAGTATTACACAGTTAAACAGATACAAAACACTATGAATCACTTGCTTAGGCCACTACAAAGGAAATGCCACAGAACTAAACTCAGTGTGCAGGTATGTGCAGGTGTGGGATTCCTTTTCAGTCTTACACATACGCTCTTCTATAAAACACCTAGGGATAGATACAGATGTAAGCACATACATGTTGAAAAGTGTATTATTACACATATACATTTATTCAATAAACATTTTTATCACTTGTATCAATAACTAATATATACATACATATGTTTTGTAAAAATGGAACACTGCTGTTCCTTAGCTGAAACAAAAACTCCAGAGAAAGCAGATTAAAGGACAAAAGAATAGTGTAAATACTGTTTGCAGGGAGAATTTTTGGAGTTCTTAGAGAAAAAAGAAGACTTGCAGCTGCACCTGAAAACCATTCTTCATGCAAAGGCGGAGACAGTATTTGGTTGCTACATTGCTGCAGGGACCCTGGGAAGGATGGTTTGGATTAATGTGGTCCTCAGGGAGGATGCAGTCGGCTGTTTTCACCAGCAAGCTTTATTTGCCAACTCAGAGAGCTGGATCTCATGGCAGCTGCTGTTAAGGCTGCAAAGTTTGTTAAGGGCCTTTGGTGACAGCATCTCATTGCACCCCCAAGTGACCACACTAGCCAGTGCATATGATTCTATTCACAGATGAATGTTTGAGGAGTCAATATCTTCTTTGAATTAAAAGTAAAACAAAAAAATCCATTGAATAGCTGAGAACTCATTGTGCTGATAAGCAGAGCCACTCAAGGCTTGTTTTCAGAGCAGCATTAGGTAAAGGTAGAGCTGCGAGTTTGTTCTCCTGTGTGTGCAAGAAGCTGTATAGGTTGGGAGGGCAGAGTTTCATGGTGTTAAGTTGGCTGCAGGTATAAGTCTGAAGAGCAGATGTGTCTCCTTTTCCAAAAGTGATAAAACAGCTGTAGCTTCCTTACCAAAGAGGACAACATGCTCACTTCCCATGGGAGGTGGTGTTCACCTCGTACAGACAGGGAAGGATCTGTTAGATGCTAATTCTTGGCAGATGAAGTGGAAGGCTTTTCCTCAGCATGTCAGCTGCAGGGATGGTGTGTGTTCTTCCAGCAAAGGGCAGAGAGGAGTCTGATTTACTGAGAGCACCAAGGGCTGTGTCTGGGGGTGTATGGGGAGGAAGAAGGGCCTTTTCAGAGAACCCACAGTGACAGCCCTGGGTCACAACTTGCCTTTCTGATCATCAGAGCATAGTGAAAAATGTTAACCTACTGTCCAGGAGGTCATCTCCCTTCCATTACCTTCTGCTGTAATAATTTTCATCTGTAAGGCTGTGTTGTCCTTGTAGGACAAAACCAGCCAGTGTGAAAATAATCCAGGGATATGCATTGATAATGTAACTGTAGCTGCTTAATATTTTAAAATCCTGAAATTGGAGGATATTTGGCTTCTGAAAAGTATTTAATCTTACTTTCAGTAGTCTTTGCCAGACATATAGCATATGGCAGACATTATTTATAGCTCACAATTAACTTCTGCTTGTCACTTGTGAGCTTAAATACTGTAGGGAATATGTACTTAAATGATGTCTCTTGCATTAGAGATAAGACTAAATCTGTTAGTTGTTTGTTTTCAGGTATTTTTTTTAAGTAAAACTATTAGCATACATATCATCTTAGTGTGCCATGAAGCATCAGCACAGAGATGTGGCAGTTACATGTAAACATTGTGTTCCAGCATGCAAACATAGACAGAATATGGGTTTAAGAGCATAAACTATATTCTAGCTTGCTATGTGATTAATTTGGAAAACAAGAGGGCTTTTGCTGAAAACACTGAAGGCTAAAAGAAAACAGATGTCTTTTGACAGAAGCAGTCCTGAGTAGCATGTTTAACTATGGTTGCATCAAACTAATGAGGTTTTCCCACAAAAAAGCAGTTCTGCTTTGGTAGAAACAAGATGAGAAACCAGATTATGATCCTGCAGATCCTTTCTCAGTGAAATCAATAGAAAGTCAATTGCCTGCCCAGCTCAGTAGATGTTTATAGGGTGTCAGCTTTGGAGCTCTAGATTTGTTCTCTAATTACCTGTGAAGTTCTTTCATATGCCTATGGAGTTTAATTGATAATATTGTTAAAAATCGTGCAATGTTAGAAGGTCACTGTGGGACTGATTAAGATACTGTCAGATGAGCTGCTGTTGCAGCTATTAGTCATTGGTTTCCAGTAATGTCCACAGTGCTCTTGGCACTTGCCAAATTAAAAGACAATTTTATTGCTCCTTGTCCTTACTGGAGAAGCCACACATCCACATATTTGTTAATCCCTATTGAAATAAAGCTTAAGGGTGGGAGAGTTTCCCCTAAACACGCATTGAAATTTAAAGCTATTTCATTTTAATTCTGTATATTTCTGTGAAGGTTTTGCCTAGTCAATAATTTTAGTGTCCAAAGCTGAAATACACTTCACCATGAAAAGGCTGAATTTTGCATGAGTACCTTTCAAAGAGATTTTGGAGGTATCTCTTGACTTCATTAATTTCTCCTTCTCTGTTTTTCAGCAGATGCCTAGGTGTATTGTAGAAGTAGCTGGCCAAGCCTCATCATGTTAAGTTTAAAGGGCCTTGGGTCTGACATCATTAATGCTATCTGCCTTTCCCCTTATCCCTGCAGCTCCAGGTGTTTTCCTCTGGGTCACTTTGCATTCAGGTGAAAGGAGGAGGCTTTGAATGCAGCTGCAGTGGTACACATCACCAGATTTCATCAGCAGTATATGAAATCTTAGGAGGAGAGCTGGTACTCCTCATGGCATTGGGATAAATCCAGTCCTGGTTAATGGGGCACCTGCTGGGAGAGCTTCTCCTGGGGTGTTGATGTACGTGTTCATCATGTAGCAGTTGAGTGTCTGACCTGCAAGTGATGCAATCTGTGCTAGTTTTCAGAGGTCGGCATTTCTTCTGAAGCCTGACAGGTTCTTGTTCAGCATTTCAATGGAGACTTTTATTAAAGCTCTGCCAAGTCCATCCAGTGTATTAAATAATGACCTTAATAAGATTGGACTTTTTTTGCAACGGAGCACAGTCTGTCTTTTTCCCTTTTCTTTTACTTTCAAATGTAAATCATTTACTAATTGTCTCTGAAAATGCTGCAATTCTATATGACCTTTCAGTATGCCACCAGAGTTCCTCTTCAGCTGCCCTGAAGAGATGCAGAACAGTTCCCAGTTGCTCCCCATGCCATGGCCACCTGCAGTAGTTCCCAGCCTTTGCCTGTACATGTGGCTCCCAGACAGGATGTGCTGGGGATGTCATGCTGTACACACCCCAGCTGGGCTCAGCATCCAACAGGCAGCTGTTACACTCACATACTGTTGGCACCAGTGCTTCTGAAGTAGTTAATTTAACCAAATTATTTAAATTTAAAGAATTTGTGATGTCCAGTTTTAATCCGTGAGGATTTTGTCACCATACACACACCAGCATTCTCAAGAAAAGCCCTTTACTCTTTAAGCAGCTCAGTCTCTTAAATGAATAAATGTGTAGGAGTTATTTCCTGGGTAACTCTGAAGGCTGCAGACCTCTAGGCATGTGCCTGTTAAGAGTGGAGAGAGAGAAGCTTTTAATTTAGGTGCTGGAAGTGGCCTACTGGATGTTCTGGTGGGTATATCTTGATGTAATCACCTTGTTTAGGCTTTGCTCTTCCTGTTGTGTTCACTGTTATCCTTCTATTTCTTTCCAAACAGGGTTTTTTTGAAGAAGAGGAAGGTAAAGAGTATATCTATAAAGAACCCAAATTAACAGGCTTGTCTGAGATCTCTCAAAGGCTGATGAAACTTTATGCAGACAAGTTTGGAATAGATAACGTGAAGATCATCCAGGATTCCAACAAGGTATGAAAGACATGCAGTTTTGCATAAGGGAGAGAACTGAGTGTTCATGGTTCAGATTCTGAGAGCTGTGTTTCTAATGAACGTCAGCTGAGTGTCTGTGTAAAGTACTATGACCTTCCCTGACAACACAAAACACGCTTACCTTATGGCATGGCAGGTGCTGTATGGAAATGACAGTGTTATAACAGGGCATCCCAGTCAGTGGGAAATGAGCTGCAATGCAGAAGCAGGTTGTTTTCTGTCTCATTTAGCTTTCTTTCACTTTTGCCAATGGCTACATTCAAAGGTCCCACTGTTCTTAAGGGCCACTTGGTTAAAAAGCTTTGTGTTCATCTGTGATGTGATTACATAAGTCTCAGTTTTATAAGTATGTCTGTGATAGATAGAAGGGTCAGAAATGTAATGGATGCCTTGGAAACTCATCACACTTAATGTAATTTTATTATGTTTGCCACTGTCACACAGGTCAACCCCAAAGATCTGGACCCAAAATATGCGTACATCCAAGTGACGTATGTCACACCTTTCTTTGAGGAGAAAGAAGCTGAAGATCGAAAGACTGACTTTGAAATGCACCACAACATCAACCGCTTTGTGTTTGAAACGCCTTTCACACTGTCAGGGAAAAAGCACGGAGGTGTGGAGGAGCAGTGCAAGAGGCGCACAATCCTGACAAGTACGTTTGCTTGGCTGCTCCCTGCCTCCCATCCCACCTCTCCCAGCAGTGCATGTCGAGGGCCAGGTGTTCTGCAGTCAGTGGGCACAGCATGTTGTGCAGAATGATAAGTCGTCTTTTCAGTGTTGGCAATGTGCTTTCCTTACAGACCTGCTGACTGTCCTAGGGAAAGTTATTTTCATTTGTGGAGTCATCAGCTGCCTGTTTTTTCCTTATAATTGATATGTTAACTGTTCTTGCAGTGATGTAATTTGGGAGTGGTTCTGCTAGAGGCAGCTTAGCACTCAGGACTATTATTCTTTTAATAATAAACAACTTAAAGCCAAGTAGGGTTCTGTTCTGCTAAGAAGAGTAAAGCTTAGCAGACAGGAATTTTTGTTCAAAATGGGAATGAGATACATTATATAAATTTTTTTTTAAGTGATAGGTAAGATTTCAATCAGCGTTTTAAGGCGGGAATTTCAGGAACACTAGATGTACCTGCTCTTACTGAGCCATATTAAACTGAATAATTTTAGTTCCTTATTGTGATTGAAATCTCTTTTTGAAGAAGCATTGTTCTTGAAACTACTACTGAAACTTGACATGTCTGAATTTTGATGTAAGAGAAACTATCTGAGGTGTAGGCGTTGTTCTCCTGGGCAGCCGTGGGCAGAGAGGCTGATGTTCACAGCAAAGGCTCCACGCGACAGAAAATCGAGTTCCCCACTGACTTCAGTGCATCTGCTTCCCCCAAAGGACAAAGTGAAAAAAGCTCCTTACAGTGCAGGCCTAGTTGCCTAAAAGTTTTGTTCTAGCTTGTCAAGAAAGAGATACTGATGTCTGAAGACATCTTGTTACATGACACAGGTTCTTGTGTCAGAAGAAAGAAGGAATAGTTTGTGTGTGTTTTTCTAAGTGCTTGAGCAGCAATAGGTGTTTTGAGATCTGTACTGAAGCAGGTAGTTTCACTGACTTGAAAGTGCAGCTGTTATGGTCTGTCTGGCAAAAACAGAGAGATTTGTTCTTTTTCCCTGGGTTATTACATGCTGTCATCAGTTCCCACTGCTCTCAGCCTGGCTCCATCTTTGGCATTAGGCAGGAATTTGATGGCCTCCTCTTCTGCCCTACTTTCCCCTCTAGTATCTGCATCACCTCAGTGCTTTTCTCTAAAGGAAACATCCTTTTCTTCCCCCCCCCCCCCCACTTCTGTTTGGTAAAGTCATGTATTTTCTTTTGCTTCCTAAGTGAACCTAAGTGCTTTTAGTTTGAGAAGAAAGTGAGGCTTACCAGTATGACTGGAGGAGCTGTACAAGTCAATTTTTCTTGAGTGGCTGGAACAGAACCTGCACAGCATCTCTACTCCAGAGCCTGCTGGGCAGAGGGCAAGTGTGGTCTGGCTGTGGTTCACTGACTCTGTGCCATAACTAGCTGGGACTTGTGCTTCCAGCTCTGGAAGTCCTGAGTTTCCTGCTCTCCAATGAGACAGCCACCCTGTAACTGAACCGACTAAACACTGATGCTTACTGTAGAAGGACATACATGGGGTTTGGGAGGCCTTCCAAAGTATGTAGGGCAATCAGGACAGAGTAGTAGCTTAGATTAGACTTAATGTGCCATAACAGTACCTTTGCCAAACTCTGAGATGCCTTGAAAGGCTATGACTGGAAGAAAAGAGTTTTAAAGATGAATAGTTCCTCTGTCAGCTCCCATAGCAGTATTTCGGTTGAATATTAAAAGTAGCTCCTCACTACTTTAAGGGTGATGTTTTAGCAGTAGTTCTTCTGTGGGTGAATGTTGTGGTTCAAGCTCAGGCAGCAACTTACACCCCACACAGCCACGCTCTCAGTGTCCTGTGGTGAGATGGGGAAGAATCAGTAGTGTAAAAGTGAAAAAAACTTCTGGGTTGAGATAAGGACAGTTTAATTGGTAAAGAAAAGCTGTGCATATAAGCAAAGCAAAACCAGGGCTTCATTCACCACTTCCCATGGGTGGGCAGGTGTTCAGCCATCTCCAGGAAAGCAGGAATCCATCACATGTAACAGTGACTTGGGAAGGAAAATGCCATCACTCCAAATGTCCCTTCCCTTTCCTCCTCCTTCCCCCAGCTTCATATGCTGAGCATGATCCCATATGGTCTGGAATATCCTTTGGGTAAGGTGGTGTCAACTGTTCTGTGTCCCCTCCCAGTTCTTTATGACCCCCCTGCCCACTTGCTGGTGGAATAGTGGAATGTGTAAGCCCTGCTCAGCAATAACCAAAACATCCCTGTGTTATCAACAGTGTTACCAACACAAATCCCAGACACATCCCTGTACCAGCTACTGTGAAGAAAATTAATTCTATTCAGCCAACACCAGCACAGTGAGCGATACCCAGTTTGGCTAAACTAGACACTCCTGCCTCTAACTTGAAACATGTTTGATGAGATGTTTTGAGCTGTTTGAAGTTCTGTATGGGCTTATAATTTGCTGCTTTAGGTCAGAAGAAGAAATTTGTGGATTCTAAAATCTAAGCAGTGAGAGCTTTTTGCCACCTGCATGTGACAGAGCTTGGTAGTGAGCAGTGGTGAATTCAAAAGGAAATGCTCTTCCAGTGAGTGCCTGGTACATCACACTTCAGTTTGGACCTGCTGTGTCGCTTCCACTCATTTGGCAATTAAAACTTGATTTTTGTGGATTGATAAAGAGATTGGCACAGTCAAAAGTTAGTCCTCTGACTTGTTTGTTTTGCTTTCCTAAATGCTCTCTTGTTGGGAGAGTTCTGTGATACATTTCTTTCTTTTGAGCAGCCAGTCACTTATTTCCCTACGTGAAGAAGCGTATTCAAGTCATAAGCCAAACCAGCACAGAGCTGAACCCTATCGAAGTGGCAATTGATGAGATGTCCAAAAAAGTCACAGAGCTCAACCAGCTTTGCACAATGGAAGAAGTGGACATGATCCGACTGCAGCTCAAGCTCCAAGGAAGTGTCAGTGTCAAGGTAATGAAAATTTGCCTTATTTTTTTTCTCTCTCTTTTTTTTTTTTTTTTAATGCATCTACCTAAAATTTTATTTTTATTTTAATAATTTCAGATATATTTTGTCTATTTTATATTTATGGTCAAATCTTATATTCCAGTGCTGTTGGAACCTACTCTAAAAATAAAAGTATTAAGACCCTTCTAAAAAGACCATCATGTGTCACTTGAGAATCCAGCCCATCACACAGCCAACCATGCAGATTCAGTAATGGGAGTTTTGTTAGGATTGGCTTTGTCATTTTCAGTTTACGAAAATTGGGATTGGTGAGAAGTATGTGTATTTCTGGTACCCTCATTAAAATGACTTCAAACAAATATGTAGTTGTCTAGATGGTCAACTAGCTGGGGACTTAGAATAGGCCAGCAGAGATCTACAGCTTATATGAGGTTGAAGAAAAGCTCCCTTCAGTAAAAATCTTCAGCGAAACTCTTCAGCTTCCATCCAGGTGACAAGAGGAATGAAGTGATGTTCTTCTCACGTGCTTGGTTGCCTGAGGCCAGTCCCCAAGCCTTGGAATACAAGAGAAACAGCAATGGAATGGCTTGTTCCCTGTACCTAAGCTGTGTATTTTTCCCCCAGGTAAATGCTGGACCAATGGCTTATGCTCGAGCTTTTCTTGAAGAGACAAACGCTAAGAGATATCCTGATAATCAAGTTAAGCTTCTGAAGGAAATCTTCAGGTAAACATTAATTTTAGGCTTTTTAAGCCCTGTATCGCAATAGTACACACTGCTTAGCCTGGGTAGATATGACATGAAATCAGGCTGAATGGGACCAGCCAAATTTATATCTGCATTTACCCTACCTTACAAGTCATTCCTAAGAAAACATTATGTTTTGGGCTATCCTTGTAGCCCACATTCCTCTTAATCTGAGATTGAGTTCTGAAATTCACTTTCAACATGTAATTTGCAAGGGAGAGAGGAGACACAATACTGTGTGTATATATGTATATATAGATAGATAGAATACATAAATAGTTTTTTCATTATTACAAAATTTGTATGGTTGGTTTTTGTGTTTTTGTACTTGTAGGCAATTTGCTGAAGCATGTGGACATGCTCTTGATGTCAACGAGCGCCTTATTAAGGAGGACCAGTTTGAGTATCAGGGAGAGATGAAGTCTCATTACAAGGATATGCTCAGCGAGCTCTCTGTAGTTATGAATGAACAGGTCAGATCATCTGTTTTGGTGCTGGTTGGGCTGAATGAGGGTGGCTAATTCTGTCTTCTAGTGGCAAAGGAAGCAGTAGAGTAAAATACCAGAAGTAAAACATGACAATGCAACAGTCACTGAGAAAACTGTCCTCTTTTGTTTGTTTCTTCCCCTCTCCATTTTTTTTTAATTCCAGGTATATTATATATAATGAATCTGATCAACAAAGATCTGTCTTCTGCTTCTATTGCATATTGAAAAGTTGAATATTCATGAGGCAAAATGCTGACTGAGGTTGAGAGGCATAAGAAGATAGTTTAAACTAGTGTTTTATGCTTTGCTTGCTTTGTTGTATAGCTGTGATGTATTTAATTAAAACAGTAAATTGCTCTTAAGATGTAGCTTATAACCAGAGGAGGTATCCTTATAGTTTCTATTTATATTCAGCTTTCAGAGGAAGTTCACTTTTTATTTTTTTCTTATATTTGAGTACACTGTCAAAATAGTTGCTGTGTATTTCAGTTGTTAGCAGCTTCAGAAGGATGGGTGCACATGGCTACATCAGATGAAGTGCATCCCAAAATTCTGAATTGGACTCCAGTGCCAACTTGCATCTCTTCTACTTCTATGTCTTGGCAGAATTTTTTTTTATTATGTTTTTTGCTTCAATTAAATAGAGTGATTCTGCATACTAGGCTGCAAATTAAACCATGCTTAATTATATCTCTGCATGCCTGTGTGTAGGCCACCTTAGATTGCACGTGAGAAATAGTTCCTCTCTAGCAGTTACACTGCATTTCCAGGTGCCTGTAGCATCCATAAGCACTGTTTGTGTAGTTACTTGGTTTAACCACTGGTATCGGTGATGGCATCTCACGGAACTGCCTTAATTGCCACCCCATTACACCATGCTGTATTATTTGTCTTCGCATATGAGGAGAATAAGGATTGATCTGAATTTTTCACCCATTGTAGTTATTGTGGAATTGTGCAAGTTTTTCACTGGGTATAAAGCTCATAATTGCTTGGAGGCTTGGTGTGTGCCCGTTTGGGGGTCGTGCTCAGTGGTTGTTGTTCTGGGAGTTGTGCTTTCTTCCTGTTTAGGTGTATAAAGATTTGTGAACCTCAAGCATTCCAGTGATTTTATCATAACTAGAATTTATCACATTTATATTAAGTATGTAAGTATTAAGGAGATTTGTTACTCAGTGTTCATTCCTCTCCCATGGAAGTTACTTTGGCCATCCAATTCATGTGCAGAAGCATTACCATATGCCCTCTGTGAACTACTGTTCACCACAAGAATGGACAATGGATGGTCAATTCAAACAAGACACGAGCAGCCCACGAGTTTCAGCATTTATGAAACATTTGGAAAGTTCTAATAAATGCTTATACCTGTAGTTATGTCAGGGAGCTCTGAGTTTTCTTCATATAAATCAAAATACTAAATGATACAAAATTATTTGTATAAAACAATGCTAATATGTAAAGTTAAAATTTCATCCACCAAAAGTCAAAATTGTTATCTGTTTAACCAAAATCATCTGAATTTGAAAGTCCACACTAAAAACTAGTCTCCCACTTGCAGCCCTGTGGGGAAGCATTAAAAGTGATAGCCCAGTTTTCCTGGCAGTGTGACTTTTTGGGAAAACTTGCTCTTGCAGTGAGCACATGACTTCTGTACTTCTGAGCAGAGTGTTCCCTCAGAGAAATCACGTGCTGTAAACTGTGGCTGAAATATTTACCTCGCAGTTGGAAAGCTTGAGGCTCCCGTGCAGCTGTGCTGTACTTTACAGCAGTCTGATTTGCCATCTCTTCCATTGTCATATTCAAGAGAACTTTGTTTTTCACCTACAGACAGTGACTCTTTCATCACCATATGTTTTTCTCTTTTTTGTCTTGTTTTGTTTTTCTTTTCTGACAGCTCTGTCATGGTCCTTGCTTATACAGCTTCTCTTCTTCCCTGTCTAACATTTCCCTCAATACTATAGCCAAAAGTGGTATGTTCATTTTTCTTACATCTATTTTTTCTTTTAATGTCATGTACTTTCCTCACTTGCTATCTTTTCTACTGGATGTGTTTGTTTAGTTTCATGTCTAATGACTCCCTTGCTCGGGGAGTTACAAAAAACAAGTGCCAAGGTATATGTGTGATATGGTGTCCATATGTTGTCAGTGTTGAGAGGCCTGTTCTTTAGGACCCTAGTTGTGAATTTTGGGGGATGCCAGTGAGGCAGCTCAGCAAAAGCCCCCTAATGGAAAAGGACATGTCAGTGGTAGCAGAAGTGGCCAGATGGAAGGGTCAGGGACAAACAGCACAGAAAGGTACCAATTAAGCTAAGCCCCTCCATGACTGTGAATGGGTCCCCTTCTCACAGCCCTGCTTGTCACACTGCTCCTGACCATACCCTGGGGTGCAGGCTGAGGCCATTCTGGGATGCAGTGGAGAGTGTGCAAGCACAGATACGTGCAGTTCAGAAGGGCTGGTACACCTCAGGGCAGCAGCACCACCCCAAGATTGCTCCTCATTAGGCCCCTGGGAAGAGCACTGCGTCCGAGTCGCAGCTGGTGAAATCAGCAGCTGTGCTCTTGCCTGTGCTCTGCTGGGCAGCCCTGCTCTCCTTGTGGCTTCCTCGGCTTTTCTGGGTGCTGCCAGACAGTGCCTGGATCCCAGTGCAATTCCTCCAGCCCATGGTGAGAGCGGCTCCTTCCCAGAGTTGCCCAAGCCGCTGGCTCAAGCACTGAAGCTGGTTGTGGCAGCAGCATGGTCATGTGGTGTGGTTGACCTGCAGCCCTGACCAGGGATAGCTGGGGGTTGATGGTGTGAGATTACACCTGGAGCTTCCACTGTTGATACTGCATAGTGAGTTTGCAAAATGTGGGAGACTTCTCAGGTGTGTTTGTGTGAGTTGTGAGAGTAAAGCAGTTCAGGGAACCCCATGAAACACCATTTTGGCAGAAACCAGTGACCCCAGCCCAGCCTTATTTTATCCCCAACTTGGAGAATGTCATCCCTGTCACTGCAGCCTTCATTTACCAGCAAGGGTCCTTTTCCTCTGTCAGATCCTTAGCATTGTGTCATAAATAAAAAAATGGGTTATCCTTGGTTAGAGAACGGACACTTCAGACACCAAAATATTTAGACCTCTCTCACTTGCTTTTTTTTTCCCCTTTTTTTATGGAAAGATTGCGTACAAGGAGGACTCAGCAAAACAGCAAGGGATGGAACGCACGTATTCCCGAGTCATCCATAGAGCCAGCTCGTCTGTGCCAGCAGCCACCACTCCAGCAAATGCTGATGCTTGACTGCAGTGTGGAGAACATATGGCCTCAGGAAGATCTGGGGTGGCCGGGGTGGGGTTTGTTCTTTGTTTTTAGGGGTTTTTTTCCTTTTAGATTAATAGTACTGAAAATTGAATTGATCACGGACAATACCAGGAAAAGGATTTGTGGGTTAAGATTTTAATTTATTGGAAGTCTTCACAGTCTTATTTTTAAAAATGCAAGCTTGAAATTTTTTAAAATTTTTTTTTTTTGCCTGCCCCGATATTTGCACATTCCCTATCATTTTTATTGTTATTATTATTATTGTCAAATTTTGGGTTTGGGCAGCCTTTGTTAAGCGAGGCTGATTATGAAATTCCCATTGAACAGATAGGTACACAGCAAACCCTAAGTTTGCTATAAATTATAATATATCTAATACTAAGTTCTAGTATACATATATTTTAAAGGTCAGAGTGGATGTTTTATAACATTTAAGTATATTGCAATTGTAAATAGAAGATGTGTAAAATATGTCATTTTTACAAAATTTAAAAAAATCTTTTTAGTTAATTATGACAGTACTAAGAATATGGATAACATTTCAGTTACCATTATATTAAAATATTTGTGTATGTGTATAAAATTGTCCATAACATTTCCTGCTGGAAGGTCTGTGCATTGGTTCGTTCTCCACTCCAGAGCAGTGGAGATAGGGATGCCTTTGCATCCCGCCTGTCTGTGGTGTTATGGATGCTGACAGGAACACTTACAGTCATCTCCAGAATATACCTTCAGATTCTCTCCATGGGCCCACACTGAGGCCACTCTGGGAAGCAGACTTGGTGTGGTTCTTCTGCTTGAGACCAAGAAAACGCTGATTTTCCTTTGAAGTTTGTAGTCCCAGATTTTGCACAAGGCACATTGGGAAACCGTGTGCCTCTAGTAGTTTCTGCATCATGTTGGGGTGAGGTGGAGCGGTTTTGCCAGATTTTAGGAGTTCCCTTTAGCTCCAGCATTCACACACTCTTTCATGTTCATTCATGGAAAATCCCTGCCTTCAGGGGTCCCCGGTCATTGTGCCTGTGTGTTAGGATTCCTCTCTCCTATGCATGCAGTCACCATGATTCTGTTAAGCTGTTTTTTCTGTTTAGCTCATTTTCCCTGGAAAAGCTCTGGTGATTCCCCTGAGGCCTCCACAGGTTCACAAGTATTCGTTCAGGGCAGATGCCAGCACTGTCTTTTCTGCCTGGAGTTACCTGGAGGATTTTTCCAGTGTGTTACCTCATTCTGCCCTCCTGTCCCTTCCCATAACAGCTCCAGTTTGCAACTGATGAATCTCAGCTCTAGTTGTACCCTGGCCCTGCAAGCCAGAGCCAGGGGTGGCCTCTGAATTCACCCCATCTCTTTGCAAGGTAGAAGTGTCATCACCCAGCCTCTGCCTGCTTGCCTGTGGTGCCAGCACTTGCTGCTGTCCCACTGTCAGCAGATCAGGGGTTTTCAGAAAAAATCTTTGCTAAGGGTTGAAACCCACAGTGTCTTTGACTGGTTGGGAAAGAAGGAGAGTGGTTGGGACAGGCACTCTGTGGTTTGGGATGGCCCCGCTCCAGCATTAGCACAGAGACAGGCTGAGCCAAGAGCCCAAGTTCTAACCTGTGCCCTGCACTTCAGCATCAACTGCATGGCTGGACAGGGAGCTGAGCGCCTTCCTCATCCTCACCTTCACAAGCCTAGCTCTGCTCTTTGGACACTGCACTCTTCAAAACCTCTAGTCTGCTGAAAGGAATGATTTCTTGCCCAAATTTTAACGTGCTTTATACCATATATATGGTGGTAGGTGATGTTACCTGCTTGTTTGCCTATATGGGAGGCACCAGTAATCGGTGGTGCCAACAGGAATGCATCGTACAGAGGGGTAAGTGGGCATCAAGTCTTCTTGTCCCTTGGTTTGTTGGTCTCATCAGACTCATTATGTGTTTACCATGATTTGTATTTATGGATGGGTACCTCAGAAGCCATCAAGGTGATTTGGAGACAGACTTTTCTAATTAATGTTCACAAGAAATGAGCAGCTACATCTGTTGTTGGGCATCTTTGGGAATAACTAGATTGCAGAAGCATGGCTTGCACCAAGGGAATGTTGCAGTCTGAATCCAAGCTGTGGTCTGTCAAGCAGAGGTAAGGAAATCCCTG
Source organism: Hafferia zeledoni (assembly GCA_035583235.1). Lineage (NCBI taxonomy): Eukaryota > Metazoa > Chordata > Aves > Passeriformes > Thamnophilidae > Hafferia > Hafferia zeledoni. The sequence continues at coordinate 16,541,671 of JAWWEV010000011.1, forward strand.
GACTGTTTTCTCAATAACTTGCACACAAAATGAGTTTCATGTGTAAGTCCAAGGCTGTGGGGTTTGGTTTATTTCAAGCAACCAGCTCTGCAGCCCCCTCTGGGTTTTGAAAATCCAACCCATATTCTGGCGTTACCTTGTTGCTGGTGTTAGAGATGCTCAAGCTTGAGTGCATCTGGATCCTTCTTCCAGATGGCTCTTCCTCCCCTGCTGTGTTCAAGCACTTTAAACTTAGTCGGGCGAAAGCAATTAGCAAAAACATTAGCTTTGAAACAAGGCTGCAGCAGGGAGAGAAAACAAAGCATCCAACTGTGGATGGTCTCAGCGTTTGAGGGGAGAGAATGAGAGAAATGCAGGAGGCATGTGAGGCTGTAGGATGATTACAAAGACGGGGTTTGGCCCTTTAACACAATAAAATTCAGCAACCCAAACTGCAGAAGTCAGATGTGTAGGCACCGAATCCCACATCCACCCTGTCCATGATGCTGTAGGAAAAGGCTCTTCATACAATTGTTGCTTTTCAAGCTCATAGGATTACATGAGGTCTGCAGTATTTGTTTTTCTGCCAAGAGCTCCCCTTTGAGAGTCCTTTTGTCTAGGGCCCCCACAAGATCATGGTCAGCTGTTCTCAGATATGAGCTTTTCTCCAGTAAATTGTTTCACAGTGTGTTCTTGCTTAGACTTATTCCTTCAGCTGGAGGAGACTCATCCCCCTGCTGCTGTAGGCAAAGCTGGTGAAAGATTCCCTTTCATCTGAGGAAGGAGATCTTCCTGTATCAGACTCAAATCGAGTGTCTTTAAAAACTTTTCAAAATGCCAGAGAAATTATTCATGTTTGTTACTTAGTGGAAGCTATCTCAACACCCCAAAAGGAGTTAAGTGTTATACATATTTTATGTTTAATCACATCTTTAGTGACACACAACCACAACCAAAGGCTTAAATTTCAATTAGAGGGAGATGTATTAAATGTTTAATGGGAATCATTCCTTACAGGGTAATTATATCTTAACATTCACTGGAGAGATGTTACATTGGCAACATAATGTTGATTTGAACAGGAATAATTTTTTTTTAATTTTATTTTTGGATAATATCCGAATGAGAAATAGGAGATGATCTGTACCATTCATACTCCTGACACACTGACCCTGTGCTGCCCATCCATGGGCCTGGATCTGGAAAAAAAAGTGAAACTACAACCTTACGTAGCTCTAAATATGACTTTTTGGATCTCAGCATGAAAACTGTTGTTCCACGTGTGCTGAGAAGCTTCAGGCTGCAGGTACCTTTTACTTCAGTTTGAACGTTTTTCAAACTTGTAACTGACTACTCAGTATTTCAGCTATAATATGGGAGAATCTTCAATACAAAGGATATCTTTAAAGTATCTTCTCGGGAACTAAATACATTCATGAATTTTTAAGAACTTTGGTATGCATGTGAAAGATTTTTATCATAATATTTAGAAAATTAATCAGTATCACATATTCACAACAAGCAAGTTAAAGCTATGAAGTGAGCTTTGAACTTAGGCCATTAAAATCAAAGGATGTTAAAAGCAAATATAGAATGAGAACAGAAAAGTGGGATTTGGAGGAAAGCATGCAAAGCTGTAGGAAAAGAAAAGAACCCAAGCAAACTAAAATATGTTTCTTATTTAGTAGAATTGCGTTGAGATAAATAAAACTAATCCAAAAGGCAAAGAACAGCCAAGCCCATGTAGAACTATGACCATGACCAGGAATAACCTTCAGCTTCACCATCATTGCATCCTCTCTGCTTTCACATGAGCTGCTCAAGCAGGAACCACTTGGCCTAGACCTCAGCCCCACACGGGTTTCCTGCTCCTTCTGCCATCACTTGGCTGTCTGGCAGCCACAGCATGGACTGAGAAGGTTTGTTATTCTGTTTGTGATTCTTTTGCTTTTGCAGTGGCCTCAAGTATATACAACCTGACAAGAAAGGGCAGGGCTCCCACTCTGGTGAGCACAGTCTGTGAAACAGCGGAGAGAAAACCTGCTGTGTTTCTTAAGAGCTGCAAAGCTGCCATGGGTCAGCTCCTCTGCAGCAGAGCATACACTTGGCTTTGGCTCCCAGGTAAGCCCTGTGATGGAACAGCCACTCTGCCTGCACCGCTCAGAACACGGCTCATGAGAGAGATCAAAACATGAACACAGTTAGGGACAGTGTGTTGGGACCTCCCAGAGATCAGATATGCTGGAACAGTGCACTTTCCAAGCTGTCAGGTCTGGGACATTGGGATCACAAGGGAGCAGGATCATAAGCCCCTGGTGTGTTACAAACCCCGTGTAGTGGCCATTCACACAGCTCTATTCCCACTGTCTCCTTTGACGCTGAGTCTGAGTTCTCCCGTACTTGAAACAGAATTCCTCTAACTGGAAAACATGACTGAAATTATTTCCTAATTAAAACTGATCAGAATAACTAATTTTAGTTGGGAAACACATGAGAGACTTTGGGTAATTCCAAATTGATGCTTTTGTTTCAAAACTACTGAAATCAGGGATATGCTGGAGTTTACTTCAAATGAGGCTGCTCCCTCTGGCCATGCCCTCCCTGGGGCTGTGGTAGCCCCTGGTGGTGTTGCCCATCCTGGTGAGGGGGACTGCTAAACCCACCCCTCTTCCTGGTGCAGGCAGCAGCATGTACAGCAGAAGGGAAAGGGACACTCAGAACCATTATTGGACTAGAGGCTGTGGCAGGACAAGGTTCACCGTGTGTGGAGGGGGTGTGAAGCCAGGCAGCCGCTGAGACCAGGTGGGTGGGCCCATGGCCCGTAGCAGAGGATTCAGACCCCAACCTGGGTGCCCACAGCTGCCCCTACACAGGGCCTTCCAGCATATCTTTGTTTGCAGTCTGCAGCTCGCAGCTCACTGGGCAGCTGGTGGAGGAAATGAGAACATTATTATTCTTTTCAAGAAAAGTCCAGCGCAGTTCCTTGGTGAAATATTAGCTATGGAAAATATCAAATAACTTTCCCACCTCCCAGGCATGTGTTGGAGTATTTGGAGATGGGAAAAAGTAAAAGTACAGTGAAACCAGCAGGGTTAGGGAAAGGCTCTCACAGTGTCTAGATTATCAGGCCAAGAGAGTATTGAGTGGTTTTAAGACAGAATGGTAAAAAGCTCATCTTGGAGAGCCCCCTAGTTGATAAGTGATATGTCTACTCCGTGTGTATAGCCTCAAGATGCAAACACATTCATACCTGAGCAGTTCTGGCTCAGGGTGCTGCAGGAGGAGGTGCTGCCGCCCCTGCAAGGAACCTGTGCCCAGCAGAGGTTTGGGATCAATCCTGGGCAGCCACCCACATCCCATGCCTTCAGGAGCTTCTCTGAAGCACACTGAGGTGGGAGTCAGAGTAATGTGTCCTTCAGGCTGAGAGTCATAGCCAGCATGGGATATGTGCATCGTTGCTTCATTAAGTTGACAATGTATAGGTATTTTTGGAAATTCTCAGTAAAGCAGAAGTGCAATCATAATTACTGACTTTTCTGTCCATGTTTTTGAGGTTTTTCTTGTGATTCTTAATTACTCACTGAAGCATCTTTAAGTTCTCAGTATAAACATCTCCCCCTGAACAGCAGCAGAGAAATGCATGTTTCCCTTTTTTCTAATTAATTACCCCCCACCTTATAGAAGCTGCATTTTAGGTATGCTTTTTAAAGTGTGCTCCCCATGTGCTACTTCAGTTAGCTATAATCATGCATTTTTGTTTGAGAACAGCTGTGAGGGTGTTGCTTACCCTGTGATATGTTTTTGTGACCTGCAAATGCCATGTGGTGTTCCCTGTAGTTGAGTCATGTTTCAGATGTCTTTGCACAGGTTAAATATGGTGTGATATAGCTACAGAGATTCAAATATCCTCATGTACATTTTATATGGTGTGTTTTGCTTGAGAAAAGAAAACTAAGCAAGAAATAATTATTAGTATTTTGAATTTTAGGGTGGATTTTCTGCTTGGGGCTGCTCTGTAGTCATAAGGCTCTTTCCTATGAGTGAGGGCTTGCTTTAATTTGAAAGCTCTTGCAAGCTCTGTGCAGGTAGCTGTGGGCCCAGTTGCAAACTCCTGGTTATAAAAATCTCCAGCTGAGCTTATAGATTCTCTTACATGAGGCATGGTTTTGTACTCCGTAGCATATGTTGTGCTTGCAGGGAGCTGGCATAAAAGAGTCTAATTCTGAATACTCCACACTAACTTGAGGATCCATTTAAAGGGACAGAGACCCAGAGCCTCAGAAAAGCAACATGAAGGCCTGAAGTGCCCCCTGAAAAGTTTGAAGTGTTTCTGTAGCCTTGCTTTACTGCCAGCCCCATCCAAAACCGTAGCCAAGGGTTTCAGACATGACTCACATATCTCAGTGTTTCTATTTCCCATGTTCAGGTTAAGCTTGCTTTTTCAAAAGTATTGAGCATCCCCTGCTGGAATTCAGACCTCTTTCAGAAACCTCGAATGCTCAAAATCAAAGCAACCCTAATAAGATACTGGGCTGTGCACATCAGGCAAGAGGCTCAGGGTGTTGCACAGGTGCTTGGCTCCCTGCAGGCACCAGAGCAAGTGGAGGCTTCTTTTAAGAGAGCTTGTGTGGGATTTTCTGCATACACATGGGGGGTTAAGGCACAGTCAGGCAAATGGTCCTTGCAAAAGAAAAAGGACGCTTAACAGACATTAACAAGTTAGACAATTACCTTTTAATAGACTAATTAAATAATCCTGTGCCACTGTTACCTAATGAGATGTTGAAACCTGAGAATGCCTGACACATATAATTGATTTTTGCCATCTTGTTTTGTTTCTGGAAGGCTGTGCAGCTTGCTCTCCACATCTTTTTCATTGCAGCCACTGTGAGCAACAGCCAATGCTCAGACAGGGTTAAAAGGGAGGATTTAATTAGTCATGAGTGTAAGGCAAGGTCTCATTCAAGCGTAGAAGGCAGCCAGGTTTGTACACTCTCATGCCTGGCTACACGTGAGGCTGGTGAGCATTTCCATGGGGTCTGCCCTCACCACTCCCCACTTCCTCTCCCAATGCTGTGCCCCAAGGCAGCTCATGTCCCTGTGCCCCATGTCTCCCTCCCACTTGATTTGCTGCACTTCCTCTTCTCCCTTCAATGTCAAGGACAGAGCATTCACGAGGACTTTGCAATTGCCTTCTTGGGCTCGTCCTGCCAGTCCGCTGGGTAATTTTCATTCTGCTGCCCAAGCTTGCTCAGAAAGCAACTTTGTACAAAAGTGACATGAGTCAGATGCTGTTCACAGTCTGTTGAGATGTGGGTGGCCGGTCAGGAGGGCGGCTCCTGTGCCGGGTGGCAGAGCTGGCTGCAGCCCAGACCGGGGATGTGCCAGTGGGGCAGGAGCACCTCGCCCTTGGCTTGGGCGGCTTCATGGATGCTGCTCTGTGCTCCTACAGAGCTCTGCATGTACAGGCACTGTCTCAGACCTTTTATACAGGTGAAAAAGCAGTTTTCTTCTAAGTGTAGGAGGGCTGTGGTTCTGGGGAACACCCCAAAGCATGGAGGGCAGGCACCTGCCTGTTGGCATGGTAGCATTGGCACCCTCCCACATGGGTGTCCCAACACTGGCAAACCTCACCTTTGTCCTTCAGAAGGGCTGTAAGGATAGCAGATTTCAATTGTGCAATAGGTAAGATCCAAAAGTCACTCTTTTCAGAATAAGAATGGATATTTTTCATGATTTGCAGGTGTGGGAATGTACCAAAATGGGCCTCCAGGTTCCCCTTCTGTCTGCAGAGTGATGCCAACTCAGAGAGGGGAGGTTTTCCCACTGCTAAAACTGGGGGTGCTCCAAACAGCCCTGCAATGAGTCTAATCAGTGCATAATTAGCTGATTGCCTTGGTCAAAGCCTGAGGCACTGCTGCAGAAATTGGTATGAGCTTCTGTACCTGCCTCCACCATGGCAGCTTAGCTCTGGAGGGGAGCCCAGACTGGCCCCAGGAGGGAGCAGTGGCCCTACAGGTTTGTACCTTTTGGGTGGGTGAACACAGGCTGGGAACTGGGGCCGAGAGCAGCACCCTCCCTGGGGAGTGTGTGGCATGGGCATGTTAGAAAAGTGTGTTAAACACAGACCAGCAAACTTTGGAAGCTGAGATGTTTGTCCAAGTATTAGAATATTTCTAATTTGTGCTATTTGTGCAAAATCTACTGTGTCAAATCCTTTCCTCACAAGATGGATGCATTTCTTGGTATGGCTAAGCATTTGCAGATTAAATCCATTCAAAGCAGAGCTGCACCTGTGGAGACACTGATGTGGCTGCCAGTGTGCTGGGCTCAGGTGACCAAGGGCCTTGCAGGCTGTGTTGCATGTCCCACCACATTTGAGCTGTTAAATTTGAGTGCAAGCAATAGGACCAGCCAAGTAAAGTACAGGGATAATTTAAATGCCTAAAGGTCTAAATGTATTAACTTTGAAAAGAATGAAAGGAAGAAATGAAAATTGGAAAAAAACCCCATAAATTTACCTTTTAAATTTACCACTTGACTCTTACTCTTAAAATGGAGAAGCCACAAAGAATTAAAAAAGAAGGCAGCTAATAGGGGATAAAATGTTGACAAAGATATTTAGTCCCTTCAGACATACAGGAGCAAACTTATTAGAAGTGCATCAGCAAAACAGAATCAGCACACAAAAACCTTTTTATTTTTTTTTTCTAATTTTAAATCAACTGAAATATTCTTTTTTTAGCTCCTTGAGTTGTACAGTCAAAATCAGAAGAGAATTAGGTTCTTTTGCACCACAGTGAAGTATAAAATATGTCAAAATCTGAAATCAAGCAAGGACTCAGGGCACAGCGATGTTCTTGCACAATGGCAATAGGAAGGGTGACCAGAGCTGCTGTTATGCTTTTGCTTGGTCATCTTTTATAGGATGCATAAATACAGAGCTACTGACAACAGCAGTTGTCTCCTCTGGAGATTCCAGTCCTGACAGAGATGGGATTCAGGCTTGATGCCAGGGTGATGGAGCTGTGAGCTGCTCTCTTCCCCAAGTTTTCCTGCCTGGGCAGACAGGCTGCTCTGCTTCTCCCCCATCCTGTCCCAGCGAGGCTGGAGATGCAGTGCTGCATTGCTGGTCCTCAGTCAAGATGCCATAGCTCCAGTGTGACATGGTGACTTGTGGCAGGCAGGGGCGAAGATGCAGCAGAGGCATCAGAAGGGGAGCAGAGCACCACAAGGATGGGAATCTGTAAATTAGGAGTATGATGCCAGGCAAAAAGGAGGGGTGTTTGTTTATTGCTAAGTAGTAATAGAAAGAGCCTTTCCATCTCCAGCCATGTTTACTCTTGGCCCTCTGCGTCCATCTCTTCCTCCTAAACCCTGTGACAGCCCAGCCATGCTCTGATCAGCTTGTGTGGTGGGAAGGTGTAGCCTCAGCAGTCCCTGTTGTGCTAGTGCAGAGTACAGCATCACAGCACTAATTTCTGTACCTGTTTATGGCAGCAAAAACCCTGTACTTGTGCTGTGTTGGTGATATTTAGCATCAGAGAAGGAGGGCTCTGTGTTTTTCAGCAGGTATTCCTGTGCCACTGGGAGGCATGAAACACCTCCAGCTGCACTGTGTCATGGAAAGTATCCACACTCCTGATGCTGATAATTTTTCAAGGACAAAATGTTGTATTTTGATTTTTAAAAAATCATCTTACTAGAGTAGCAATGAATCCCTTTTTGTTTTTTTCTTTTCTCTCTCTAACCTCAGGGGAGCAAGACAGAAGATTTGGCAAGTGAGATGGTTATAAAAGCTGTTCAGTGAGAGCAGTGACTGTGCAGGTGCTGTTTTCTGCTGATGGCAGTTCTCACACTGTACCTTCTCTGCTCTCAGCACAGCCCTTCCAAAGCCATACACATGCACAGCTATTACATGTCACTGTGCTGGGCAGGGAGCTGCAGAATATCAAGCAGTGGCAGAATAAAGAACTGTTTTGGATGAAGCTGCTCCAGAAAGCTTCTGTGTTTTATTCATAAGTTTTCTGCTGCAGTACTACTTGGTATGCAGTTTGTACAGTCCACTGAGACAGCACATGCATGAGCGGCCACAGAGATATTGCTGTGGGGTTCCTTGACCCCAGCAGCTGCCAGAAACTCTGCTCCTGGTTATTCTTCTTAGTGGAGAGGTTCAGATATGACTGAGGATGAATACAATTTTACCGAGATCCATGTCCCACCAAGCACAGCTTGCCAAAGCAGCTCAGGTGTGAGAAATTACACTTTCTGTGAAACAATTTAAAGCTGAAGTGTTTTACAGCAAAAAACCCACACAGCTATAGATGTTTGTAACAGGCACAGGAAGGTACACTGAAGAGACACCCAGCCAAAATGTGCAGCCTGTGAGTGTGCAACTGCTAAGAGGCACTGAGAGTGTTTCCCACCTGTGACGTGGGGAGTGGCAGCACCTGGGAGCTTGCAGGGCAAGGACACATCTTGGGCCCCACTAAATTTACAAAAACAAGGTGGCATTCATGGAGCTCTTTCTGCTTATAGGGAATGCACTGATCAGCCCAGTGGCAAAGATAGCTTTGCCAGGTTTCCATTGTCCAAAATTCCCAAGTCGTCTGGCCTCCTGCCCATCCATCCCTGAGCAGGAATTGCAGCAGGAGCAGCTGTATGAGGTTACAAGACAAAAGTAATTTCCTCAGAAGTTTCTGGTACATGAAAAAGTCTGTGCCTGTTCCGGTTGGTTCCAGAGGAGCAGCAGGCATGGGATCAGAGGAGCAGATGTCTTCAGCTACAGCTGGGGTAAGATAATTGCTGAGTTGGCAAGTGTCCCCTGCCCAGCCAAACCCACCAGCTGCAGAATCAGCAGCAATATTATAATTACACTTGGGTGCTGTCGCTGCTCCAGTACCTGATTTGCTTGCTGGAGAAACAGACCCATAATGGTCACTGCATGTTGCCTCCAGCACAGGGACACCCACGCTGTTATCGAAGTATGGTTCAAGTCCTTTTCTAAGCTCAGCTTTTCCTGCTTCTTCCCATCTGTATATTATTATACCCACAGCAACATGCACCTCTCTAGGGGGGAGGGAAAAACTCAGTATAAGCTGATGTCTCTTGCTGATGTGATGTGGATGGGCTGGTGCAAGAACCTCCACATCCCAGCAGGAGTTCTGCCAAGGTTAATGTCAATGTGCCAAGTGCAAACAGCCTGGCATGTCAGCCCAGTGCAGGTAGGGTAATGTGCAGGGCCTGATTTGCTCCTCCCCTTGCACTGTGCTGTGGGCTTCATCTGCATCCAGAGAACTCACATTCATCTCATCTCTCTGCATGCAGCCTGAACCATGCAGAGCCTTCTGGAGAGGTTTCCAGAAGGTGACAGCAGGGCTGCTAGTGACTCTCACAGCTCCTGGTCCCCAGCCTTGTGCCTGTGTCTCTGAAAAAATCAGCACAGGTGAGTATTTCTGCAGGTCATACAGCAAGTCCCACCTGCTCTTGCAGCATGTGGCTGTAGGTCAGTGGGGAGGTGAGCACAGCAGGACCTACAGGAACGACTTTGCCCTTATGAAGCACTTTTTTAGGATATTGCTCCAAGAAGGGAGCGCTGCCCACATAGGGACATGCCCCAGGGCAGAGCTCCTCACCCCTATCCTTGGTTTTTTCTCAATCCCAGCAGTTTCTGCCCAACCTCCCACTAGCTGCTGGGGAGCAGCACCTCCTTGTAGACCCAATGGCCTCTTCAGGACAGCCCATCTGACATGCCCTCTGGAAAAAATAAAACTGAATCATCTCTTGTTTAAAGCATCTCACAGTGGTTTTCCTTCCCTCCCCCAGCCTCCAGCAGCAGAGTGGGGAAGTGTACACAGTCAAAAGGTCTTTTCTTCTCTCTCAAATATTCCTGAGTCACTGTTGAGCTCTGGGGAAGTGAGTGGCCTCAAAGCAAAAGGTGTGTTAAATTATTTTCCTGCTGACTTTCTGGCATTCTCAGTTTTGTATTCTGAAGTAAGTTTTGGGGAGTGGAAAGAATGTTCCACAGGTTTTTGCATTTTACTGCCAGCAGAAAGATGGCTTTAGGGACTAGGTGATGAGAGAAGCACAAGGGATTGTGTTTCTCTTCCTAATGCAAGAAACCTGCTTGATCTGTCTCTTGTTACACTCCTGAGATGCTGGTGCAGGAGCTCCACACCAGCAAGCCTCCCCGGATGCCCAGAAAGGCCCTGGGCTCTGCTGGGACCTTCCAGGAGAGCTTTAGTGTACCTGCTTGTCCATCACAGCTATTGGCATATGTTGTTAATAGTGGGGGTATTGCACTGTATCAGCTTTCATTTAGAAATTTAATTTTCCTGTGAGAAATTGCTAATTCTTTTCCAGATGTGCAGAGCAAAAAAAAAAAAAAGTCACTCATTCTGTGTTAAGGGAGAGAAGAATCACTGCCCAGCTCCCTCTGTGCCATGGAGACAATCGCTGGCCCTTTGGATAAACCAAAGGAAATGGGCTCAGTCCTCTTTGGTCCACGTGGAGAAAACCAGAGCCCGAGGCAAGCAAGGGGTGGGCAGGTTTTCCGATGGTGCAGCGATACTGTGTTGACAGTGATTTGTGCACTGTTTGAGGTAAGTGCAGCTCTGAAATGCGAGCCCCCGAATGAATAAACCATGGCCTTTCTCTTAGTAACCTGACAACTCGGTCCAGCCCTTCCTGTGCTGGGATCTGGCCCATGCTGGGCATGTGGGGGGCGGGACTCCCATTGTCCAGAGGCTTTTAAGGGCAGGGTGTGCCCACTTGCTTCTTGGCAGGGCAGGACAGGGCAGTTCTGCGTGGTGTGGGACCATGGAGGGAAACGCGCACCTTCTCCAGGTCATCCGCAAGATGCGTTCCCAAATCAACAAGCTGGAGAGGGAAAACAGGGCCCTGAAGGGAGAGCTGCAGGTCTGGGGGCAGAGAGCTGTGCCACCGGAGAGAGAGGCAGCAGGAGGAGGTGGGAACAACCACGTGAGGAGTCTCGCCAGCAACTGGGAAGGACCTGCTGGCTCTCCTGCATCCCTGCAGGGAAACGTCATGGCCGATCCTGCTCCAGCACCAAAGGATCAGACAGGTACTGACAAGTCAGGGCTGCCCATGGCACCCACTGTGCTGCCCATGCAGAATCTCCCAGCTGGGCTGCAGGGAATGGGGGATGAGCTGCTAGCTCTCTGTCTGGTTAACTCTATGGAAGTGCTCTGGCCTCCTGTGCTCACACCCAAACCCACCATGACTGGGAGTCTTGCTTTGTGCTCTTTTTAGGGTGGTACCTGCATCCCCCAATCTGAGCTTAGTGGATTATTTTGCTGCCGTTCAAACAAAGGTTTCAACTCAAAGAGTTCAGTTTGTTTAAGCAGAATTTGACTTACTACTTTGAGTTTTCGCAGCCATGGACTATCCTGTCCATGCCTGTCTCCTGCCTATTGCAGGCAGAAAAGGGCCAACAGTTGTAACCATGTCATAACCTCTTGCCTTAATAGAAGGTGAGAAAAACACTACAAATAGTAACAAATAATGATGGGTTGGTTGCATACAGCTCACCAGATGTGCAGTTTAGTTTTGCAGATAATGCAGTTAGTTCTGGCTGAGGCAGAGAGGGGCCAATATACAAGAATAAAGTCTCACAATTTTATCAGAGGAGAAAAATAGAAATATTCTTCAGTTATAGAAGTCTGGTTGTTATTTCTGGAGGATTTAATGAACTAGGAATTAGAGCAAAATGCTGCTTGGTGAGAAGTATTGGCAAAATGGCCCCACAAGTTTTCATGGAGACAAATCTGTGTGAATGAATGGGGGGCTGAGCAGCACTAATGGATTGATGTTAAGCCAAACGAGTGCTGTGATCGAATGGTGGCCACTGCCAAGCCCACTGACCCTGAAGGCCTCTTAAATGGGGGTGCTGGTGGCCATAGATGCCATCAGTTTGGGAATAGCAGTCTGGAGTTCTGGCAAGTGGAAGAGTTGTGCAAAGTGCTTCCTATCTCTGTGGCTTTTCTTCAGCTGTCTTCCACAGGAAAGGGTGAGACCCAAAGGGGCTGTCTGGCCGCCTCTGCCTCTCAGGCTCACCATGTAAAATACTTTTTTGAGCCCAAAGAAAGTGATCAAAAGTGGAACATTTGGCGTTGGAAGGGACCTTGAAGTTCCAGTTCCCCTGCTATGAGCAGGAACACCTTACACTAGAACCAGGTTGCTAAAAGACCTGTCCAACCTGGCCTTGAACAGTTCCAGGAAGGGGACATCCACAACTTCCCTGGGCAACCTGTTCCAGTGTCTCACCACCTTCACAATAAAGAATTTCCTCCTAACATCTAATCTAAATGTCCCCTCTTCTAGTTTAAAACTGTTCCCCCTTGTTCTTGTCTGTCCATGTAAAAAGTCATTCTCCGAAAACACATTGAGAGTATCTGAATTATTGTTTCCAGCTCTGCTTTTTCCTCTGCTTCCCAGATACCACCATGACCGTGAGACGCTACCCCACCATCTCACCAGCTCCTGCTCCTTTCAGTGCAAGGTCCCACCGGGCTGGCAGGAAGCCTCCGAACAGTGCCCAGCCACCAGCCCCTCCTGCTGCAGCACAGCTCACTAGGGAAGAGGAGAAAGGGCTTGAAAAATCACAGGCCAGCTGCCTCTCCTACAGCCATTCCAGCAACATGAAACTGTTTCAGGAGCATGTCTCTAAGTGCAGGTAGGCTTGGTTTGCCATCACAGCCCTAATAAATATGTGGACATTGCTTTGGGTTTTAGTTTGTTATCAGCAAAATCTCTGTTTGAATGTATGTTGTCATTGAGTAGTCTGGAGCCCCTCTTTTCAGGAAGTTGTCCTGGTCCTCCTTGTAATGCATGAAGTTTGGCAGTGGTAGCAGGTTAAATTTGCTACAGAAAAAAATAGCTGAAAGAGAGGGAAAAGGGTTGAAATCTTTGTGCTATTAAAGCTAGGCAGGGTTTTGCAGATTGGTGTGGTGTTCTGACAAGCTAAGTTTGAAAGGGATTTTTTAAACCTTGAACAAAAAGCATGGAGATAGCAGGGAACTCTGAGCTATGCCTTTGGAAGTGTGGTTACTGTGGCACATGGATTTAGATATACTGTATTGTATTTCCCCTGTAAGTGAAGCATTGCAAGTTAAAGCTTTCAGCCTTGAGAAAAGTAGTCTCAGGACAGCTTCTAAATTAAGTGAGGTGACTGCTGGAGAAGCCCCGAGTATCTCTGATCATTGCTGAGAAGCTTTCTAAAACGAGAGAAGAACTAAAGGTAGAAGCAGTAGTAATGAGACTGATATATAATAGCTCAGTCACCTTGAGGTACTGATATGTGCACCCTGGGAATCCATGTTAATTCCTGGATTTAGCCTGACTGTGCTGTGTTCAAAAGTAAAATAAGCCAAATGGCCTCCAAGCATGTGTTTCAGCAGAGAGAAATCCCTGGGTGTGTCTGCATGTGTCCTGTGGCAGGACTACAGTGGCCACCCTGGTGAGCTGTACACCTGCAGTGGGTTGTGTCACCTGTGTGGATGTACCTGTCCACATGGCCCATCATGACAGCTTTTATTTTGTACCCCACCCAGCAATATGTCCTCAGAGCAGTGCCCAGCCCCCTGCATTCCCTGTGCCAAGGCAGTTCAGAGCCCAGCTCCTCACTGAGAGGCTGGAGGGGAACACAAGGCCAAATTTCCAGAGGCACCCAGTTTTTCTTGTAAGGACGCTTCAGGGTCAGATGTTTTACAGCATTTAGACACCTAAATTTAGTCCCTGGCAGGGAACTCGTATCATTTTCAAAAGTACCATGACCCTGTAACTCTGGATTTCTGTGTACGCTCCACTGGGCTCAGAGAAACTCAAGACTCTCATGAACGCTCCCGAGACGTTTGCCCTCAGGCCAGCTCACATGGTGGGAGCGTGTGGCAGGAAACACGGGGGCAGCGGGCAGGAGCAGAATGGTAACAGCAGATACTCCTGCTTGTTCATGAGGGGAAAGAGCTTTCAAAGCAATCAAAATAGCAGCACACACCTGTTCCACCCAATGCCTGGGGACCTGCTGGTTACCCTGTGGCCACAGGCCGGTGCTGATGATTTTATCACCATCATTAGAGCTGCCTCATCAAGCTGCCCAGTGGCGAGTAGGGTGCCATGACTCATGTCCACTCACTGCTGGCTGCTTTAGCCGAAGAAATGGCTATGGAAAGAGCTTTTTCCCTAACTTCCTCAGCAGGCTGGGTAATATCCTGAAGCATGAACTTTGTGTTTCTTACACCAAAAAAAATTAATATCTTTTATAGTCTTAATGGCGAATGCTTCCATTTTATACCCAAAGGTATAAACACCAATCTTTGTTAGATTTTCACTAGTAGGATAATTTCTAGCAATGAGTTCAGCAAGCTTATTAAGGTGAGTTTTTTACAGGGATGACATTTTTGCTTCCCAGCATGCTGTTTCATGTCAGGTTTTCCTAGTCTTCTTTTATTGTAGCTTTCTCACATTTTGCTGCAAGGCTATAATCCTGCATGTGGTGCTGAATTTTTTTACTTTATAATTAACTCTGTAGAAGTATCACCTGGATTTTATAGACAGTGTAGTTGCATTCAAGTAACAAAATTACAGCACTGCTCAGAAATCATCACTAATTTGCATGTCTAAAATATTTTAATTCTTATATGCTAAAGCATTATTTATACCAAGGGATTCCCACTTGTGTTTGGTAAATAAAAAAGCCATTAAATATGGTATTAAATATACAGGATAAGAGAGGCTGAGAACTGTTTTCAGGGCTATTATAGTAAAAATACAAAAGATACAAGGCCTGTTTAGTACAAATGTCACCACTGGGGTGTTCAGGCTTAGTGGTTTCACCTTTCAGTGCAACAGGTCTAATTGGCAGGTGGGAAGGGGCAAGGAAATTGCAGAGTTCTTCTGCCCTGTAACCATCACTAAATACTTTCATATTTTCATGATTTTCCTTTCTCATGCTTCTCAAGGGCCTGAGTGAGTTGACAAGCACCACAGAGGACAGTCAGAACGAAACCCCAAGTTCTGCAAAACTGAACCCATTTACATGCCAAACTAACCTGTTTTGGGACATGTGAAGGAGGATGTTTCTCCTCTGTTTTTGCAGATGGTGTAATTTACCTTGTGCACACTCACCACTGGGAAACCACCACTCTCACACCCGCTGTAGTAGCTGGGTGCAGATGCACAGAAACATAAAGTCATGGAGGGCCCCCCAGGCCATGTGGGTGCACATGCACTCTCAGGGTTCTGTGTGCACGTAGCTTTGTACATGCACATCGGGCACCGATAGAGACATGTGAGACTCCATGGAAAAGGGCAGATGCTTCCACCAGACAGTCCTGTGCTTAGTCCTTTGAGAAGCCTGTGAATGGCATGAAATCCTTTCTCCATGCAGCATGCAAGGGTTGAAAGCATTAGATTTTGCTTGCTGGGTTGTTTATGGGTTTTCTTTTTTACTTTCTTTGCGTGTTTTATACATTTGTAATACTTACAATGCTTTCTCATTTTTTCTGCAGGGGTAAGGTAAAGGCTGTCACTTTCCTCTTACCAACAGATACATCACCAGTTGCTGAAAAGCAAGGTTACCTCAAAAGCTCACAAAATCAGAGCACAAAACATCTAATAACCATCACTGAAAAGGATATGTGAGCTGGTGAATTTTTAAAGGCCCATTGATTCCCGAGATAAATTGGCTTTAAATGATAGCTGTGTGTCAGGTTCCTCTCTTGCAAAACACTTTGGCAGGATGCCCACAGAGCATCACTCAGCCTGTGTTTCAGGTCATGGCCTGGTGTTCAGCATGGAAATGGAGCCATGACAAAGCCGGCTGGATGAAGCCACACAAAGCAAAGGTACCTCCACATGGTGCTTCTGAGCAACATGTTTCAAGGAGCCCTTACCTCAGGACTGATGTAAACAGGGTGTTGGAGCTGATTTTGATGTCTTTGTCACAAAGAGCAGAAACTGTGTCACTGCTTGTGTTTGCTGATTCCTGTGACAGAACAGTACTTGATGCAAATGACAAAATAAGAGCTACTGAAAAGCCTGTGAGGTTTCCTCTGTAGGTAAAGCTTTCAAACTTCACAGTACTAATACAGCAAAAATAAGAAAGCATTAGAGTCAGTTAATGTCACCTTGAATTTCTGCAAAGCTTGGCAATGACTGTTTATGTTCATTTGGGGTTCACTTCTAAGGGAGCACAGGGAGTAAGAGCCCATCAGTATGAAAATGTGACTACAAATCTGTTTCTGAGTTGGTATGTTCACCCAAATGGAGGCTAAAGGCCAAACCAAAAGAGGAAAAATTGTGAATATCAGAATTTTTCAGGATTGGCTTCTCGGCATATCTTGGATAAAATTCATTAACAGAAATTCAGCGAACAGGTGCAAAAGAAATGTGAGAGAGAACTATAAACAGTTTGTTAAAAAATGAACAGTGCCTGTTATTTCTAGTTATGTGAGTAAATATGTGTTTACTTTGATTGCAATTATTTATGGAATCAAAATACTGCACATTGCTATTTCTTTTTCTACTGGTGGCACTGATGATTGAATGTTGTACAGAAAATGCATGAAGAGTAGATGTTTGTACTGATAACTTTATGGAAGATTTTCATCTCATTATCTGCGCTTACACTCTTGAATTTTCTAAAGCAAAAGCAGAGACCTAATGGGAAAAAAGATCACTCCTGGATTCTCTGTGAAGTTGTATATTTGTATAAAACTCTCTGTTCCTTTTATTTCATTTTGAAATTCACCATGTTTTGTATATTCAAGTACACTTTTAAAATATTCTCACCACTGAAGTAATAATTTCAATTTCACTGCTATTTTATTTGTGTATTTTTATGTTCAGCTTGGTCCTTGTCAGAAGTAACGAATTAATGACTTCAGTGAATGAGGTTCCGGTTTGGAAAATTTACTGAACCACCCATTTTAAAAGGCATTACAGGGAAGTGCTTTTTAAATGTTTTAAAGAAAACACCACTGTTGGGAACTAGACACTGCATATTTGTTCAGTTAAGCATCTAAATCCAGTTTATTTCACTCAGTAAAGTAACAACAGTTTTTGAAAATGTAGCCCCTGGACCTTTAAGGTATCCAAACTTTTGACAATTGATGTTTGAACACCTGATTTAATGGGATTTCAGAATCTATATGCTTTAGATAACTTTGAGAAGTCTCAACTTTTAATTTTTCTAAGCCTCAGCTTCCCTGAAGCAGCACTTGGAATTCTCTTCTCCCACCCTTTTTGTGTCAGTTCACTGTAGACATGACTGACACTGAGACCGCACACTAATAAGCATATGACAGTGTCAATTGTAGTGGGATGCTGATGTTGCACAAATGGACTTTGTATGTGATCAAGAAATTAGACTTACTGAACTTTTATTAGAGGTAAAATGGTCTTAAACTTTTGTATACTTATAGGAAAAAAGAACAGAAAACATGGAAGGGGAAAGAGGGACAGGAATCAAAGCAAATCAAATCATTGAGAAATGGTAGTCGGTATATTAATGGAAAGATTTATTTTTCAATTATATTTTTGCAGTCTTTACCAGTGCCCACAGATTTAAGAACACATGATGATACACAGGCACACTGATTTTTAGAAGCAGTTGTGCAGATCTGACCTAACTCTGCATCTCCAGGAGAACCAGATCGTAGCAGAGACCACAGAGAAACCACTTAGCACAACATTTTTACCACAGTACAGCATGAAGTAACTTACCAAGGAGCACTTACTTGCAATTAAAACATTCCAATATTAAACATCCACAGATTGTTCAGTGCAAAAACAGCAGGTATAAGCAAAGCGAGTGTTAAAAGACAGAGAAGCTGGCAGCAATCACACCATGGTCCTTTTCTTTCTTCTTCCCTAGAGGATCCATACAAGTTCAGAGGAGCTCTGAGCTTCTACCTAAAACTATTCTGTAATATATCTATATTAAACCCCAGAATATATGCTAAACCCTATTCACTGATGGCCAGGCTTGTTGGACAGTTTCTGACTGGAAATTCTTTTTTTTCAGAGAGGTGGTCAGTGGTATTCAGTAGTGTGGGAGTGCAAGAGCAGCTGAGTCAGTGAGAGGTTTCCTCCTGCTTTAGCACTGACCACTGAGAGATGCAAACTCCTGTGTCACAATTGTGCTCAGGACTATAGTGACTTTATATCTCCATAGCAAATGCCAAAAATGACAGAGTCCACCACTGCCATTTGTTAAACAACATCTTCTCCTTTCCATCAGCACAACTACTCAAGAGTAGTAAAACACTTCTCTAGGCTGGAGACAGATGATTCTTGACTTCAGTCAGTGGGATAGTGCTGATTTAACTATCCTTTCACAGTTGCATCATTGTAAGTGAGAGAGAAATGGGGTAATCTCTTTCTTTAGGAAAGTCTTTCAAAAGCTACAGTCATAATACAGAAGCACAAATAAACACAGGAGGAGTGGGGATGAGTTACTTAGGATGAAGGTGAAATTAGACATTGTGTGTCTGAGGCTAGGGCACAGTCGAATGTTTGAAATCATATCCAGCTTTAGAATTATAATCCTTAGATGCAGCCTCAACCTACAGTAGATCTCTCCCTTGACAAAATAATGATAGCAAAATTCAAATAAATAAAGCTTTCCATTCATAAAACTGCATTCTCCCTGAACGGTGCTGCTCAGCTGGACAGTGAGAAGTGCTCCTGTTACAGGGTGTGTCTACAACAGCATTTCAGTCAGAGTCAGGAGTACACTCCTGAGTGAATTTCCTGGGCACACTCACTTAATGTATTTCATTTCACGTTGTGGAGTGGTCTCAAAGCAGACAAATGGATCTCTTCTGGATGCAGCTAAGTCAGAGGATGTGCTTACAAGGTGCTCCAAAGGCTAACAGGTATTCAGTGCAAGGGGCCACACTAGCAAACCCTCAGAAACACTGGTAGTGTGGAAAACAGCACTGATGGTTTCGCCCTACACATCCTCCTCTACTGTTCTGCTCATGTAGACAGAGCTGCAAACTGCCCAGAGTAGCGAGCTCAGAGACTTGGAAAAAAAAATCTATCCAGGTGAAATTTCATCTTGTTATACTGTAAAAAGGAGGAGATGCCTTTCATCAGTCTCACCTCTCTGTCTGGTGTTTAAAGAGCCTCTCTCTGGCCATGGACACAGAGGTGGAAATGTGATGCTCCAGACTGTTAGAGAGGAGTAACATTATCACCTTCTCCAGTGAGTTCTTGCTCAAAGTTCAAACTGGTCTCATGCTGGCATCCTTAGACAGCAAATCCACATCCAAAGGCAATGAATCAGTGTACAGGGCACATCTCCTGCCAAAGTCACCCACCTACTTCAAGTTCCATTTATAGGAGTGAGAGCACAATTTATGATGCACTGCATTGCCCACAACCTTTATATCCATTGTATTTTTGCTCCTATGTCTGAAATCCCTGACAGATGAACTTCAATTTTTCTCTGCCATTTCTGATCAGGCATCATCTATCAGCATGAAGTAATTCACCTGAACAGCCTCTGACACCAGGTAAGTGATGGTGAGATTTAATGTTGTCGTTTTCAATGACGTTAGCAACATCCATTCCAGCACTGACAGGCTCCCTCTGCAGTCATGAAACTTTATTTTCATTTCGCTGGGGTCACAAAATGAGAAATAAACTGGAAACTCATTTGAAGTCTCAAGTAGTTTGCAGGCCTTGAACAGTCCTTCAGTGCTGTGACAAATTCAAGTCTATGTTAACTCCACCATTTACATGTCCTTGTGCAACCACCTACATACAGAATGGACGGCTGATTCAAAGGTCATAGAGGCTTCTTTTACTGTAGGGTGCTATCAAGTACACATTATTTTCTTCCCAGGATGCAAAAATACAGGATGTATTAGATCTATTCTGCACTTCTCCTGCATAATTCCTTTACCCAGCAAAGACCTGTTAAGCTGTTATCACAGATAAAATGTAGACTGAACTTTGCTAACCTTCCACAGGGAAGTTGTTGGTGCTGCTGGAGTCAAGACAGATGGTCACTTTAGGGAGTGTATCTTTTATGACAAGTGCTCATTTGAGTAGGAATATTTCTAGCTGGATGAGTCATGTCTTTCTTGATTTCTGCATCAGATACCCAAAAGTGATTTTTACACAGTGATACTCAAAAACATGGCAGAGGCTGAAAAAAAATCTGTCTCTAAAGCATCTTGCGAGGGTTTCCTTCTCCACTGGGAATATTATATGGCACATGTAGATTGATTAAAAAAATATCCTCCGCTGTTTTATTTTATTTTTACTGAAAACTGTGATGAAATGTTCTTTCTTTTTTTTTTTTTTTTTACAAAATCATGTGGTACTTGATAAAAAAAAACAGTCCCACAACAGCAAAATGCACAAAATCATAATAAAATTTCTCTGTTTAATGTAAAATTAAGAAACTTAGAGTAAAGTGCAAAAATTAGAGCGAACATTTCTGTTCTGTGGCTCTTCAGCAGCAGGTTGGACTCTTCCCTGGTTTAGAGGACGACGACCATCATCTGCATGCTGGTTGCCATGGAGACTCCCATCGCTTTTGGAATCACAAGTTTTGCCTGAAAGGAAACACTCCTGCAGTGTGAGTTTTTAATGACCAAAGAGGTTTTTGTTTGTCAGCACACCATATACTAGATTAACTACCTTGTCTAAGCAGGTGGGAGAGAAGGGAGTAAAATATTTTCTAGTAATTAGTGACAACATATTTAGTATGCATAAAATCCACAAAACACATAAATAGAACTACAAGACTTGCTGCATTAGATTAGGCTGTTATGGCATCAAATCTCTTATCTCTCAGCATCAGCTACTTCAAAGGAGAATAAACTTTGGTCACAGAACATGAGCATGGCAATAAATCCTGCATGTGACTGGCCTGAGGACTGAGGTCACTCTTACTCCGGCTTGACTTGATGAGGTTTCCCTTTTCTAAGAAAATATGTCTACATGAACAATTGGGTCTGTCCATCTGAAGAGCTGTCTAATATTTACCTTTTCTATTTGCACTGCCAGAAGAGCTCTGGGGTTTTATAGCACTCTCAGCTTCTTTCTCCCTAGTGCACAATTAACATCTGGGATTGCTCCAAAGGTGAAATTTGTTTGACCCTAAACAATGTGCAGAAGGGTTAGTTTCACCAACGTGTGTATGTTGGCATGAATTTCTGGCTTGAGTTAAACAATGGTTAAAGAACCTGTTGTTTCCTAGTTCTGTTGTCTTTGCAAGATAGTAACTACCTACCTACCCATTAAATCTGCAATTTTCCTTTGATTTCTTCTTTGGAGACTGTTTTGTGCATCTGTGGGGCCATCAACATACTTCATAGCAATAGCTGGGGTCTGGTCCTTCTCTGTCTGAGTCTGAGTAACTGCAAGAACAGAAAAGGGCATTTAATTGGGTTGTATTAATATTCATTTGTTCAAGGAGGAAAAGATATGTCGAGTTGCTTCTACCTGGCTGATGAGAACTTGGTATTGTTTCAGTTCTGCCTTCTTGAAAAGACTGAACAGATTCATGGCCAGAATCTAAGTCTTTCACTGGCCTTCCCATAATCTCATTCTCAGTTGCAGTTTTATTTCTAATGAGGAAGTATGTGTGCATTTTCCCTTTGCCTTTTACTTCTATTTCTCCTCTCTCAGTGATCTCAAAATTCTTGTATTTTAGGCACCTAAAGTATCAGAAGCAAAATGACATATAAAAATTCAAGATTATCAAAAGTTAA
Source organism: Hafferia zeledoni (assembly GCA_035583235.1). Classification (NCBI taxonomy): domain Eukaryota; kingdom Metazoa; phylum Chordata; class Aves; order Passeriformes; family Thamnophilidae; genus Hafferia; species Hafferia zeledoni. The sequence goes on from JAWWEV010000011.1 coordinate 16,563,399, forward strand.
ACTGATATTTTAAAAGAGCTATGAAATCAAATCACAACATTCTGTGAAAAAGAGTCTTGATTGGAGAACAGCTGAGGATTTGTTTCAACTGTTCATTCAAACCTGCTGCACTTTTATAGCTTTACACATAAAACCTGATCAAAAATCAGTGGACCACATAGCCAAATACTTTAGTATGCTGGAGGGTTCTTATTGACCAGTAAATAGAAATTTAGAACTGAGCCAGCCAATATCAGCTAGACAGAATTCACTCCAGTCATTTCAGCAAAGAAGGCAATCAGGTGTGTCAAGCATGATTTACTTATTTATTTTACATACAGACTTGCTATTTCCAATTGCCTTCTTCATGTGTCCAAAAATGGCTTCCAAGAGGACTTGATTTTCACTGGGAGTGACATAAGGCTGATCAGCCTACAGTTTCACAGCCTGTCCTCTTTGATATTTTTCCACAGAGCTGTAATATCTGTCTTCAGTTGCCACAGTGCAAAAGTCATGACCTTCCAAACGTAACAGTCAGCAGCACTGTAGTGCCACCACCCTGACCTCTCATATCCCATTTGCTCCCATACATTTCCATAGATTGAGTTTACTCAAAAAACCCTTGATCTGATCCTCTTCCAGTATTGATAATTCACCTACTTCTTGAACCCTGACCCTTAGTGTACAGACTTTGAAGATCTCATCAGTGAAGGCTGAGGCAAGAAAGCCCTTGAGTAACTCAGCCTTTCTTCAGTGTCTCTAAATCACCTGCCACAGCACGTCTCCATTTCCACTTGTACTTCTCTGCTAACAGTAGAAGCTCCTCTGACTTCCTTTGAACTTTCCTTACCCATTTCATTTTCAAGCTCTCACTTTCTCAGTATCACTTCTATGTGCCCAGACTCCTTCCTTTGTAGTTTGTCTTTGCTTCCACCTCTTGCATTTAATTTTTACTAACATGAGTTTCAGGAAAGTAAATTACTCATAGCATGAAGAGAACAGTTGTTTATGCAGTCAATCCTTAGTAAGTGTAAATAAAACTGTTTCACTTCAAATTACTGTGCTCCATCAGAGAGATTTTTAAAGCTTTTGTTATTAAAGGTTTTGTATGTTCTGTCTTTCCAGCATCTACCTCACCTTATCAAGACTTCCAAATAAGTTATCATATTTTTTTTTTTTAATATTTTGCTCTCTAGGATGGAGACTCTCAAATCTGTCTCCATATATAAGTACATTAGGAATAATCAGAACAAAATCCCAATTCTTTACAAGCAGTGGTTTTCCGTTATAACCTTCTTAAACCAGTGACTAAGGCAGCACAATCTACACTGTAGCTGTCAAGGCAGTGGTTTTTAACACTGATTTTAACAGGTAAAGTTTCCATCACAGTTACTCACTGATAGGCACTGGAGCTCAGGTGTATTTTGCTCGGGACACCGTGGCTCTCCATGCGGGAAGCAATATTCACTGTGTCTCCAAACAAGCAATAACGAGGCATCTTTTCTCCCACCACTCCCGCCAAGACAGGACCTGTATGGATCCCAACTCGAATCTTTACAAAGACATAAAACACCCCCCAAAAACATCACTTGTTATTTAACATCTTTTTTTTAATACTATTCAGCCACCTAAAACTGTGTCTCAGCACAACACTGGACACCAATAAGCTATCAAATATCCACATGGAGAGGCTCTTCATGAAAAATGCACCTGTGTGGGCCTTGGCCAAAGTTACGGAGGAGTGAGAAGCAGCTCTTTGAGGTCCTGCTGCACTATGTTAACCAGAAGCCCAACCCAAGAAGCAGACAGACACATATGCATCACTGTATTAATGACTTACTTGGATAGGATTCCCAGAAACTGGGTTCTGTACTCCTTTAGCTGCCATTATCATTCCCAAGGCAAAATTAGCAACTCGCTCGGCGTGAGTGGGTACAGGCACAGGGACCCCACCTACCACCATATAGGCATCTCCAATGGTCTCCACCTTTAATTGAGAGGGACAAGCATATGAGCATGGCATGTATATCTTGCTCAGGTTGGTGTTTTGCTGTTAGGTGCTCTTATTTGCACCAACTCCCCCTTTCTCCTAAGAGATGTTTGAATCACTGAAAAGCTTTAGCAGTTATGAGTTTTCTTGAAGCAGAGACCCTTTCCTTCACTCCAGACTAAAAATTTCAATGTACTCTGTCTCTGCTTACTTGACCCACTTTAGATATCAGTGTGAGAGACACTAAGAAGTAAGGGCTGATGTGCAAGTGTCAAACTGTTTGCCTTCCTCTTATCCAGGGCAGACCCTTATGCAAAGAGCTATCCTCAGGAACAGACTCCTGAGCCAGGAGGTTATAGCTGATTACTGTTAATTAGCTCTAATTCACAATTGATGCTGAAAGCGTATTTCTTATTTAAGAGAGATTTATTTTTTTAAAAGTCACAATAAAGCAAGGGAAACTATTCACTGATGATTAAGGAGTTCACATGAACTCAAGACACCTCCAGTCTCCAGGATGTCAGAGAATGCAGCATGAGCTAAGCAGTTTGGGAGCGTCCTTCCTCACAACCAGCTGATTCCCCCAGTGCAGCCTGTGAGACAAATGTTGAAGACTTTGTCCTCTTTCAGGCATCCAGTCTCCTTGAAGTGCATAATAGAGCACTTGAAAAATACTTTGGATTTTGTCCCCATACCAGAAATTTTGATGGGAATAGAACAGGCCTGTTTGAAACAGAATTCTCAGATGTTTAAAATTCACTGTATAAGACTGTTACATGGTAAGGAAGTTTTCTAAACTGCTCTTATGAGACTTCATCATCACATTTACCACCAGTAAAAAAGAGATCTTTTAGATTAGATTAACTGGATTTCTTAAAAATGAACACCAATAAGAGAGTGGAAGCATAATTTAATACTTAGGTTTGTTCATTAACATGGCTTAAAACTGTTCATTACATCAGTCTCAAAGAATGTGTTCCTATCCATGCCTTCTATCAGATAGTCAAACCCACAGTAATGCCAGTAATTTTCTGTAACAAATTAAAAACAACTGTAAAAAGCTACTAATGCAAATAGATACCCTAATTATTTTTTGGCTGTAGAAGGAGATTTAATTTAAGAAGATTTATTCATAACTTCAGATGTTTATAAGCTTGGGCCAAGTTTCTTTAATCAATTTCACTATTTCATTTCTTTCTCAGTTCCCTGTAATAGTAATCTCGTCCCCCCTCTCTGCACCCTAGTAACCTCCTTCAATATTAATAGGAGGAATACAGGCATGAAAAGGAGATTATTAGAGTGACAGATTATTTACTTATGATGGATGATTTAGACAGAATATGATGCTAATTTATCCTAAAATCTGTGGGCCATATCTTGGATGCTTCAATTATTGAATAGTTTCCTTGCCAAGGCTCCTGATTTTCCATTACAATTTATGGTGGGATGAACTGCATGCCTTGCCTGAGCAAGGAATGAATAAGACTTGGATTTCACCCTTTACTATTTCTGCCTTCCTAAATATTTAATGTTCTTGGGACAGACAGAAACTTAGGACCTGCTCCTGAGCTCATCAGATCTCCAGAATAACTCTGGAGATATTAATACCACTATTATTATGCCTTCCAGCACTGTTTGGAGACCACATGTACAATACAGTCTAGATCTAGTTAATGCTCTTTGGGGTCAGCAGGAGATTGATGCCACTGCTGAAGCTCTCCATGAAATAAAAGTCTAGGTATTACCTGGGTATTGTTTATAATGTTATTTCCCACCAAAGGAGATGCTTAATGACATAGTGACCTATTTACAACAGGTTGGAATAAAGGAACTAGGAAAATTATTCAAATTAATCCATAAACTGGGATATCCTGTCATGTTGGATAAGTATTTGAGAAAGGTAAGAGAGAGAGAGATGTATGAAAGAACAGCTTCTGGTATTAGTGTTGTGGAAAGAGACATTATATTCCTGTCCAAAAATTTTAAACACATTTAATCACACTTCTACCTTTTTTTTTAGTTCATGTGGCCACTACAAATAGGCAGTATTTTATGGTTCATCACAAATCATGCCAAGATGAAGAGGATTGCATTTAAAAACAGAAACAAAAAACCCCAAATTTTTTCCAGACTATTTCTACAGCCTTTATCCATCAGTACATACCTTGTACACGTCATGCACTGTCGTCAGTCTGTCAAATCGCAGGTACATTGAATTTAACATGAGAACTATCTGAATAGGCTCACACTGGGCACAAATGTTGGTAAAGGTCACAACATCACTGAACAATATAGTGCACTCCTGGAACTCTCCTGTGAGCAGAAAGACCAGTGGTAAGTACTTGTAATGGCTGGACAATCACGACATCTATTCAAGACTTGCTTGCAAATATTTTTAAGACATGACCTCTCAGTTGTAATACTCATATAAGTGTGCTGAGATGGAGAGATGTTGATATAAGAGTATATCAAATATAAGAATCATGAGATATCTCAAACAGTCCAGGCATCTGAACACATCATATATAGGATACCCCTAACTTCTTGTATGTGCTTACTAAAGGGAATTTAAGCACAGTCTTGCTATCCTTAATAACAATGGGAACCATCATGATTATATGTTTATTGATAGCATAGAGAAACTAAGAGAATTTTTTAAGAAAGACCAATTTCCTTATTCCTTTTATTTCTGACCCTCGTTTCCTTGTATACCCATGTTAAACCCAAAAGCTCAGATTACTGTTGAAACGTTGATTTTTTTTCAGTGAATGGGCAGCTGCTACCACCTTTCACCTTCGAAGGAACAATTTTGGCAAATAGCTTCCAAAACTTTCTTTGAAAGAACAGTCCATTTTTTATTATCAGCAAGATTAAGGGTCTATGGTCCTCCTCCTGCCCATGAATGTCACTAAGCAGAGAATGTGCTCCACAGCAGTGGCAAAGGGACTGCGCCAGCACCCCGGTCTCTCTATGGCTATCTCTTGGTCCACAAATCATACACCACAAATGCATCCTGTTCATTCACCTGCCTCAACTCGCTTTCCCTCTTTCAGCTGGTTGGCCACGTGCTGGGGAAGCATAGCATAGAGCAGAGCTTCAGTCTTCTTCTTCTCTTCTTCCAGGTGCTTTGACAGTATCCGCAGTTCCTCCTTTTTCCTCTCCAGCTGATTAGAGAGCTCCATCTCTGCCAGGCGCTGCTGATTGAGAAGAATCAAATCCCTGGTGACATCATGAGGTGCAATGTCTGCAATGTGCATCTGTCGCTCCTCCAGCTCATGCAGACTGCGAAGCAAAGGTGAGCAGAGATAGAGCATGCACTGCAGAGGCTCCATCCACATCATCTGGCCTGTGTGAAACAAGCATTGGTAAGAGCTTTCAGCAGTGTGGACTGTCATATGATGCTCAGCATTACTGATGTTAATTTTACAGGATAAGTTCTAAGGACAGTGGGTTTTGTAGGGCCTGGATCACCACAGGAATTTGTTTCCTGGAGGTAGAGGTGGACTTGTTCAGAGTCAGGACCCAGGAAGCAGTCACCTCCTTATTGCAACGGCTAGGCAGAGTCCAATCATGCTTCAGGTCCCTCCTCTTACGAGGAACCCCAGATGTCACAACTCCTCTCCCCCCCACCCCTCTCCTTTTCTTTCTTCTCCTCCTCATTCTTGAGCTGTTCCTGAAGCCAGTCAGTCAGAATCATGTGCAGGGGAACTGAGACTCAGAGTGACTAAGTGAAACATTTGAAGTTTAATTTCACAGTGGGTACTTTGCACCCCAATAACATCAATGGCACTTTCCTTCCTGTAATTCGGAGCTTTCAGTCACTATCATAATCTAAACAAGCAGTTACAAGAATGTCTGAAAGGTAGAAGGATTTTTGGTGGGAGATCAAGGTTTTGGGGTATTTTTTGTTCAGATTTGGTTATGATTTTGATTTTTAAATATGTTTTAATATTATAATTTTCTACTTGCTTCATAAATATCATTGGTTCCTGAACAGCAACTTAGGAATTCCCATTTCTTTCTTTCTTTCTCTCTCACCTCATCCCCAGGACAACTAGATGAACACCTTGAAAAGTAAGAGGATTGAAATATCACAGATACCATGTGAATTAACCCCCACAGCATAAGTAAAGTTCTCTCTAGTCAAAGTTCCTTGTTTTTGTAGCATCACTTTTGTCACGGTCTCCCTAAACTCTTAATTTTTTTTCTAAATCTCAGGAATATCAGATTTGACTCTCATTATGTAAAGGTGAAAGGAGATAAGGGGAAACTAGGCCATATTACATATAGTTCAGAGAAGCAAAATTGAGGTCACAGAACACTTAAGCCAAATGTCATTATAGTTAATTACACAAAGCAGAGGATCATTCTATACTCAGTGCTCTCAGCAAAACTAAAAGAATACAGTATCATTTTTGCTAAGATAATTTTAACTGGTAAACACATGACATCGGGGGGGTGTGAAGACAGAAATTGGAATCTGAAAATGTACTACAAAAATGAAAGCACAGCTAACTAATCTATTTTTATCCACATTTGAAACCCAGCCAGTAGCAAATAACTCCCCTCAAAGGCATAAATTAAGAACAAATCACAAATTCACATGTGGGTTTTGCAGCATGAGAAAAATACCATATTTCTAAGCCTTTCAAATGGGAGGAGAGTTGTTTCTGAGTTAAAGTCTTCAAAATATGGTAAGGTGATTCTCTCTACAAGCATCTACTGTTTCTCTAAACAGAATCATCTAATCTCCTCAATGTCCAAAGGCTATTTATAGGACTTATGTGAGGTCAGGAGTACACAGAAGGCATCAGTTCAACTCAGTGTAATTCCTTATTTCATATGAACACATGGTATTGAGAACAGCAAAGTACCTCTCAGCTCTAGCATTGGCCGTTGTTTCCATGACTCTGGCATCATCTCTCTTCTAGTCTGGAAAACAAATTGGCTGTTGATGAATTTCTGAATGCTAGAGATGGTGAAGGGTACTTCTGGGTGAACAATCCTGAAGTACTGATCCAAGGAGATGCCCATGGTCTGAAGGCCAGGTACAATCTTTTGAATGCTCACCCCAGCTTGCTTCACTCTGAGCTTAAAAAGAAAACATGGACCACGTGTTATAATTCATGTCTCGTTCGGTTCAGACCAAGCTACTGCTGATCACTGTTTACACATGAACACACTTAGCCTTGCTGTAGCACATGGTTTATTTCTGGGCAAAATTTCTGCCTTGTAAGTGTATCACTACAAAGCTCTGAATGAGTGTCCTTCATAGCATGACACCAAAATGCCTTGGCAAATATTATTTTTCTAATGGATGCTATGGGTTACTTTCTCTTAACCGTTGGTTTGTAACAGTTTAGTCATTTTCTTTAACCTGCTGACCATACGTGAACTCTGGACATTTCTGCAGAAATGTCCTTCACTGATGGTCAGCAGTTACTGAAGCTCTGACCCAGCTACCAATATCGGGTGTAGGACTTTTCCTTTTTGCACACCAGTAATTTTATTAAATTATGCAGCCTAGACATCTCAAAAGTTTAAGTCCGAATTTTGGCTAATGTGGGCAGTGGCATGAGGCAGACTATGTGCTCTGGAATCTCTTATCAGCATAATGCCAAAACATGTTCCCTGAGGGGCTGTATCCAGCTTTTTTCTGCTGTCCTATCCTTAGTTTCTCCTTTCTTTGCTTCTGTCTTAAGCTGATATTCTCTCCACAGAGCTGGGAGCAAGAGGAACTGTAGCTTGGTGGGAACCTGAGCTATTTGGAAACCCAACCATGGGGAAGGCCTGCCAAGCAGCTGCAGAGTATACATGCACAGGAGAGGAGACTCCATCCTCCCCCAGAAGGTAAGGAGATTTTTGGGTCCTAGATGAGGCTGCATGCTGCCCAACTGAGTAGGTAGCTGAGTCTTCCCAGCAAAAGCATGTAAGAGTAGACTCAGGGAGTACAGGAGCCTGAGCTGTCAGCAAAGCCTTCGAATCCCTGAGACAGATCAGTTCCTGTGAGGAGAGGGGGAACTAGTTGTAAGCACAAAACCAGTTGAAAGGATTAGACACGTATCTGGTGTCTTCAGAGACAGGAAGGCATTGGATAGACTGCTGCAGTAAACCTTGTTGGCATGGTAAACTCAGTGAATTCGAAGGAGATTCCTATCTGAAATGATCCAGATCCAGTTGTTATGTTTATTGCATGGCTCTTACAGAGCACTTCTGGAAATCCTACAAATGGGTGCATGCTGCACACAGGGCACACCCAGCAGTGCCCTCCAGGACAGTCAAACCAGAGGAAAACTATTTGCTTTATGCAAAGTAAAGGCCTTTCCCACATGCTTGTCCTACCTCTTTGTCAAAAACCATATGAAAAGGAAGCCCATTGCAGAACGTTTTTGTGTCAATCCAGAGGCTCTTGGGATAAACAGGATCAAATCCTCTCAGGAGCTTACCTGTGGCAAGATAAATGGGTAGTTTTTAATTGGGCTGCACTGTATTACTTTTTAGCACTCAGTGAGACAGGACCCTGTATGATAAAGAGTGAAGACAGAGCAAACAGTGTGTGGGCCCAGAAATGTGCACACATCTGTGCTAAATGCTCTGCAGTTTAATCCACAGCTGATTAGCAACTAATCTGAGTTGGCGGAGAGTTTAAAACTTAACCACACAAAAAGCATAAAGCACTAGATGCATGGAATTAAGAATAGAAGTGGACTTATTACACTTTGCTAGCTATTAAGGAATACTTAAAGAGAAAAAACCCAGCATGATCTGGGTTTTAGTCTCCTATACAATGAACTCTAGTCCATAGTACAGGGACCAAATCACTGGTTTCTATTTTAATTATCCTCAGGTTTTTTCCGAAACAGTTACAAATCTACAGAGTAGGTTGTGCTTGCTAGAAAATACTTTTGTAAAAGGAATACAATGGGTAAAATAATCAAAAGGGCCCATCTTTTGAACAAAGCACCCCAAACCTTTGATCTTCACGGTATAACCTTGGATTCTTCAGTAACCCACAATAATCAAAAGAATGATTATTATCTCTTTCCCCCAGAAGGTGGCTATGACAGTTACTCTAGTAAATTCTCTTGAGAATAATTCTCAATTCACTCAGGAGACTGGTACAAACTATTAGAAATTTAGAACCCAGCTTTTAGACCTCTTACTGCTTCAGGGGAAATCAGTGTGAGTTTTTCATTTATCAAAGTCTGCTCCTTGATAACTCTCACATTTATAGCTAAAGGATTTTTTTTTAGTAATAACGCTATTCTAAAATTTTATTTTAAATATATATTAATTTCTTACTGAATATATCTGCCCTTGTAATGCATGTGACACTGCACCAGATGATACCAGGTTCAATTTTTCACTCCTCCCAGAATCCAGACAGTTTGGCAATACTGACCAGGATGCTCACTCCTCTTGGGGAATCAAGAGATCCTAACTGAAAAAATCCTTTCACTTAATAAACACTTAACATATAAAGGTATGAACAGGGATTACTAGATTAGCAATAGATTTTTTGGTAGTGGATGATACAATTTGGCTTTCAGAATTTACTACAGTTGATAACTTTGGAAAGGAGTAGTATCTACCAAGTTAAAAATATGCTTTTAAATTCATCATCTTAAATCAAGTGACATGAGAAGGAAGAATCAAATGCACCACACAATGACATTTTATAGAACACTTTTTAGATGCAAGCCCTGCTTAAGAGACAAGAGTGACAGGACAGATTCCATTTAAATGTCTGTCATTACTAAGCATGCTTATTATCTGCAATTTTTCTTTGATTATCCATGTCTAACAGAAAGAAACTTAACCAGAAACATTTTGAAAAGTCACAGAGGAATACAAATGGTAACTTCAAAATGGATGGATGGGTGGGTGGGGATAGGGAGGCTTACAGACTTTCTTACTGGAGACACAGAAATGATGACAAACTCCCTCTAAACGATTTCTCACCTTTTCCTAATGTGATTATTCCTCTTACTGTTTTCCAGTGACTTTTCTTAACAGGACAAACAGAGTTTCCTCTGTCTGCAATTGCATTCTTGGCTTTTTCAAGGTTCTGTTGAAATAAATACAAAGGGAAATTCAATTTTTTTTTAAAATGTATTTTAATAACACAGTGATAATGAACATTAAAATACCTCTTTATTCAGTTGGTTCTCACTTTGTTTTTCAAAGTCAACAAGACATTGAGGTGAGGAAGAAAATTCCTTTCTTTCCTTACATGGAAATACAGGTTTCTGAGTGACAAGGAAAACAATATGTTCTTTTTTCCCAGTTCTTTCTTCTTCTTCTGTTTGATTGACTATTTTCATTGAAATCTCAATGTTAAAAAAATCCAGGGCTGCTGCACCAATGATTCCTGAAAGGGAAACAACAGACAAGGTATTGCCAAGAACAAACCCTATTCATTTTCCCTTTTAGAGGGCCCAAGGTGGAATTTCACTGTTTCAGAAATCACTTTTCCAATGGACTCTGGAAGAAGAAAGAAACATATGTTGTTCTTACCACCACTGCCATGATTAAAATATGCACATAGGAGGTAAGCTGAATATCTGAAGAATGTGTTCAAGTAGTCATAGAGCAATAATATGAATTCCCATTAACCCAAAATGTGCAGGGAGTCTAAAGAGATTCTCTTATACAATCTATTTCAGTCATTGCAGAATATTTTATTTCAAAAGGAAGGAAGTATCTTTCATGCAGATGCACAATCAGTTCCCTCATTTCAGCTTAGGTATTGGGCAACATACTGGAAAATTACATCAAAAGCTCTGTCTGAAATTCTAAATAGTTCCGTGCTTTCAATGTGAAACAAGTTTTGACAAAGGGAGAAGTTCTGATAAACTTTTAAATTCAACATCATCTGTGAAAGAAAGGAATATGATCATCTCTTACAGACCTATAGCACTTTAACCCTCTCACAAGTACAACAGTGAGGATTCCTGTAATGCTGGTAGAAGATTCAGTTTTGAGCAGGGTTCAGTAGTAGGTTTACAGATTGCACATCTTACTGGGTTGATGAATGTCTTCAAATCAACTATAATTTCTGTAATTTCTTCATTGTAATGTAAGGAACATGAGTGACTGAGAACTAATAACCAATTAGACATAACACACACCACGAACTTTAATTTTTCTTCCACGAAGAGAATTCTATAGCAGGAATGAACATTTATGGCCTGGGTTGTCATGTCATAAATTTTGATGGAAGATACTGGGAGCTAGGAGTGATCAGGCAGTAGGGAAATACTGAGTTCAGGTGTCTGGAGACTAAATTTCAGCAGACTTCAATTCCATGGCCAGTCCTCATCTGAAAAAAAGACTCTGAAATCTGAGCAGAGTATATCTGCAACATATGTGATTACTCTGTACATATATTGCATTACTAGCTGATCTGTACTCTGCGTTTTGTCTAATTACCTGGTACAATATGGCACAGACCTCTTCTGTCTGAATAGTAATGTAAATGCATTGACCCATCTTCATTCTTTTCTACTCTAAAAGATGGTGCATTCATCTCCTGAGGAAAAAACAAACAAAATCAAAATAATATCTTTTTCTGATAAAGAATACTGATGAATTCCACTTGTACAAATGTATTCATATCTTAATAACATAAGCAGTAATACGAATAAGCTCAAAAACAGAAAATTAAATATTCTCGCATGTGAAGGAAAATCTGCTATGCATTAGAGTCAATGTACTAAATAATACCTAACATTGAGGACTAAAAATTTTCCAAATATTTTGGAATAACCTGTTTCAGAACATAGGAGAACATGTTGTAATGTGTATTTTTATTATTCATTCACACCTATGAGATGCTGTTCCTTGTGGTATGAACTCTGGCAGAGTGCACCCATACCTGCTCAGCAATTACTACGTGGACTTGCCTGGTAGGAGAGGGACAGGTAGCTGTGCAATGCATCCAGGTTCTCTATGAACTCATAGAGATTTCCACCCAGTGTCCTCAGCATGTGGTCATAGCCTGAGCGTTTACAGAATTCAAAGAAATACTTTCCAAACTCTCTCAGAACCATGTCAGCAGGAACACCTGGCAAAATAAAGATGCCTAATAAGAAAGGCTTGGAAGTTCTTGAAAAGTTGTCAGGAGGACTAAGAGTGAAAGCAGAAAATTTGCAGCATAGAGAGGGCATTCCAAAGGGCACAGGAGACAACCTGGGCTGCAGTCTCAGGATTGACCCGGGACGGTTTGTTTTTGAAACATGGTGACACATACCTAATACTTTGCAGGCTTTGTCAATGAGCTGCATTGTGATCTCATCTTTGTAAACCTCAAAAGTCAAGAAAGAATCCTGGACTCCAGCCTGCAGTCTACAACAGAGAAGACAATATTCTTGTCTCAGCACTGCTGCAAATACAACATGCTTGGGTGACCTAGCTGGCATTCGTTAAGTGCTGTTGGCTGTGAACCCACTCCTTAAGCTCCTTCAAGTGTTATACTGGAACACACTACTTCCCCTAATGATGTAAGTTTAAAATTAAATTGCTTTAACATGGCTGAATGGTGGTGTCCACTTCTCCATTCCTTTTATTTTACATTATGGTATTGTGGTAAACTCTTTCAAGGATTAGGGCATCATACTGTGGGGTAATAGAGCAAGCAGAGTCTTAGTTTGTCTTCTTAGTTTGTTCAGTGTGGCCACAATATCAAGCCCTTGGGGCCCTACAAACTTGTTAATTTTTTTATATCAGCTTCAATGGTTAATATATGTATGTATCTAAGTATCATTTATTTATCTTTATATCTTGGAAAATACCATATAGTTCATGAAGCAAAGACAAAACCGGAGATACAAAGCCAGGACAGCCTTTGAGCAACATGGTCTAGTGGAAGGTTCCCTGTCCATGGCATGGGGTTGGAACAAGATGATCTATGAGTCTATGATTTAGCTGATCTTCTGAAAGTACTGGAATTAAACTGACTTCATATCAAGGATGACATCTTTTCAGTGTAATTACTTCTCAGTATTGTCACAGTGAGCCTACTGCACAATAGTCTATAAGACTAAATGTCATCTTTAATTATCTGATATGACAAAATAATTGGGACTAATTAGTATTAGAGTATGAAGTGTTACAAGGCAAGAAACTCTTGCTTTTGCCATGCTAGTTACTTCCAATAATTACTTGAGATACACATCAACTGCTATTTATCAATGAGAAATTATAATCCCCTGCTGCTGAAATCCTGTGCATTTTTTTCAGTGCACTGCAATTATTGGGAATACATTACCTTAATTTTTCCCATGTTTCTTCACCATACTTTTCAACCACCAAAGACTTCAGGCATGTGTTTATAAATCCATACTGTAAAAGCAAATATATGAACATGGAAAACATATATTGATGTTTCAAATGCTTCCTCAACATGCCACCTATCTCAGATTCCACTGCTAATTTAATATTGCAAAAGATGAATAATGTTTGACATCCATTACATCTTTCAGTAAACAGCACAGCCTTTACCTCATCATTTCACAAGCATTCAGCAAAACAGAGCCAACCACCATTTCTGTTCTGCGGAGGAGGACCTGGAGGCTCCCGCCGGACAGGGATGCGCCGTGCCGTGGATGCAGCCCGGAGGGGCTCGGCAGTCACGCACGTCTGCTGCACCGGCGGGCGAGTTGGCTGTGCCGTGACTGCTGTTCTGCGTTAGCAGTGACAGACCCCGCAAGGCAGATGGGGGGGAAATGCTGAAAGAATAACCCCGAGTGGCACTGTCGGCGCGGCAACACCCGAAGGGTGATGTCCGAAATCCCCAAAGTGCGCGGGTCAGACCCTGCCCGCGGCATGGCAGTAGGAGGCGCGCAGCCAGCTGTCCCCGGCACGAGCTGCCGGTCTGCCTGTCTGTCCCTGGCAACAGCTGCCGGTCTGCCTGTCTTTCTGTCCCCCGCACGAGCTGCCTGTCTGCCCCTCTCTTCGTCCTTGGCACGATCTGCCTATCTACCCCTCTGTCCGTCTCCGGCACGAGCTGCCCGTCTGACTTGTCTGTGTTTGTCCCCGGCAGGAGCTGTCTGTCTGCCCGTCCCGGCCAGAGCTGTCTGTCTGTCCGCCTCGGCTCCCCGGCCCCGGCCCCGCTCACCATCCTTTCGCCGCCGCGGCCCCTCCGCCGCCGGTCCCGCCGCGCCACCCGCTGCCGGCCCGGGGGGCGCCGGCCCGGCCAGGCACAGCCCCGCGGGGGCCGGGGCGGTGACACGCGGTGGCCGCGGGCACAGACGCGCCGGCGGCGCTTGGAGCGGCCCCGAGCGGTGCGATCCCGGGTCCTCTCCGCGCCCCCTCACGGGCCTGGCTGCTTTCCGCAGAAAGAGAATGTTTTCCGCAGCTGCCGGTGTGTCAGGAATTCCGAGCGCTGCCGAGCAGCATCCCGGTGCCGTGGCATCGCCGGCACGACGACAGGTCACGGCAGTTCCCCCATCCCGGTTGCCGCTGCTGGAGCCTGTAGCGCGCCTTGCCAGGATGTGGCGCGGTCAGACGCGGCTGGAAGTGCCCGACGCAGACGGGATCGCCAGGTCCCAACCTCCTGAGGCCCCGCTGGGGCATGGAGCCGGGAGAGTGATCAGAGCAGAGGAGGTCCCTTGCCAAGACTTTCTTACAACTGCTCTTAGCAGAGCCGGAGCACCAACGGGGGAATCAATAGCCACCCTTGCCCAGGGACCGGAGATTTGTAGAGAGATGCAGCATCTTCTATTCGACTGAGCCGTGCATCGTACCATAGACCTGACAAGAAGAAGGAGATGAAACTCCCTGCATGTGACTGCCATCATCTAGGCTGTGTCTGCAGCTGACCAGCCTGTCCAAGAGGAAAGGACAGCAACAGGGACGTTAACAGGAGCACTGATTGGTGTTAGGTGCAATGAATTCATGGGGTTTAGTGCTTGGCAGTTACCTCATTTCCTAGGTTTATTTTTGGAAGAATTATTTTTAGGTCACTTTTGAGAGTGAGTCCTGAGAAGGTACAACAAAGAACTATTTGGAGTAAAACCCTCTCCCCTTGATAAAGATGGGCTTCTACTTCTATCCTCTGTCAGTCAAACTGGCACAGGCAGCCCTGTGGGTGGTGAAAGCCCCGAGTCACCCACCTCGTTTGTGCTATTTCGTGCAGGGACTGTGGGAACTACAGGGGACTTTGTACTGAGCTAGAGCTGTGCCAGTCTGGGAGGCAGGAGGTTTTTCTTGGTGAGGTAGTTCTGAGCAATTGTGCTTATTGCTCTATCTGCCAGTGCTGTATGTGCCAGTAGATACATCAAAACCTGGGTCTAAGTACTACACCAGGCACAGGTGCTGCTTTTTTAGTGATTGCAGCCTCCCTGCCCTGTGCTGTTGCTGCCCTTCCACAGTCTCCTCTATACTCCCCTCCACCCTTTCTGTCCCACACGCATTGGTTACTCTTGTTACCTCACTGATAATAACATGAGTTTCTTCTAAAAAGCTCTCTTGAGCCGAAGCCTGATTGGAGCCAGACCCAGGAGAAGAGAAAATACAAAAGTCCGTGCACTGCTGTATTCCCACAGCTGTGTGTAGAGGACTAATTAGCACAGAAACATGTACACAAACCTCTCAGTATTTCCTGGACAATATCAAATATTTATTTAAACATACACCTGTCAGAGCTACCACTGGCCAGCACAACAGATGACCTATCTCCTGGTTTTCTGTCCCTAATCTGGTTCTAAGGAGCACCCATGCCTGCTGCAGAGCAAGAGGTAGTCCTGGACCCACAGTACCATCCCCATTGCTCACCCAGCTGTCAGTACCTAAGAGGAATAAACACCACATCATCTAAGAATTGTAGGGGTATGTTTATTGCCTTCAATTTACAAATTAATTTCTATTACACATAAAAAAGTTAATTTTATGTGAGTCCCTGGAGGGATTTGCAATTATAGTAAGAATTTTAGTACCTTCTCTTCTAGTACTTTAGTATTTTTCTAGTACTTTTCTTATTGTATGCATGACATAAATAAGCAACCCAGTGATTTTAGTAACAAAGATTAACAGTTATCAAAAAGGATCGATTGTGTGCAGACAGTTGTGCAATATGTGCAGTGAGGGAGACTGCACAGTCTCTCTGGTCTCCGTTGCAGCGCTTGGTCAGTGCACAGAAAGAAGTGCCTCCTCCTGTTCATGTGAAACTTGGCGTGCATCAGTTCGTGGCTGTTCCTCTTATCCCATTGGTGGGCACCGCGGAGCAGAGCAGAAGCTGGTCCATGCTCCGGAACTTCCCTGCGAACACGGAGAGCCATTGCTGAGGTCCCCTGTCAGCCACTTCTTGCTGAGGCTGAAGAGCCCCAGGTGCCACAGGCTTTCGTTGTAAGAGAGATGCTGGAGTTGCTTAATGGTTGGTGTCTCCCCGTTTGGGGGGTTTAAAGTGCGTTAGTGTGGGGGAGATAAAAGAGGTGTTTAGAAGAGAGGTGCAGGAGGAAAAGGTGGAAAGGTGCAACAGAAGCGTTCGCGGAGCCTGGGGCTTGCTGCGGCACCTGACCCATTGACCTCATCGGTGCGTGGCCCGAGGCTGTGTCAGGGCAATGGGCTGCTCTTCCCCGGAGCGTCCCCCGGGCGGAGCGAGGGCGACGGGCACCCCGTGGCGGCCTTGGCCGTGAACTTCCCCTGGACGGCCGAACAAACCGGCCGGTCGTTATACAAATCCCCAGTCTCTATTTGTTTTTAGGTGAGGGTGAAGGGCTACCCACGTGCACTGCGGTCCATGTTAACCTGCGGCCGCCCATCGGCCAGAAGGGGAGCTGGGGCCGTGTCCCTGCGCGCTGGGCGGGGGAAGGGGCCGGCTCAGGGAGGGACCCACCGAGGACAGACCGAGAGGTGATGACCAGCCTGTGATGCACTGTGAGTCCAAGCCCTGCTTGCAACAGGCTGTGGGACTGGAGCCCACTGGTGATGGGCTGTAGGGCCAAACCCTGCCTGTGCCAGGCTGTGGGGTTGGGTTTGGGCAGCTTCGGGGACGTGCTGTGAGGGCAGGGGCAGTGACTGAGCATGCAGGTGACTTAAAACCCATACCTGACCCGCAGCCTTTGCAGTGTTGGGAATGTTGGCTTTTAATAAAAACAAAGTGTTGAGGTCTATGCAAACTCGGGCCATCTGCCTGGGTAGACACAGGTGCTCTCACTTGGCTCTCCCTCCTTCCAGGGCCACTTCTCTCCAGGTTTGGTTCCCAGGACTGCAGAGCCTGGAATGCAGTAAGCCTGGCTCACCCCGGCACTTGTAGTACACTTCTTAGTCATCCAACCCCTGTGCCTGGTGCTTTCAGTGCCTTGAGGAGCTGTTCTACACATCCCGTTTCTCCTCTAGTGTAGAGAGAGATCCGAGTCCCCTGTGAACACCCTCACGTTGATTTGGCAGCTGCTACATTTGGGAATAAATCCACTTTCCCTGGCAGCAGTAGTAAATTAGATGAGGCATGTCCAGCGAGGGTTTGGAGTCCATTGCAAAATGCACTTAGTTTGTGTATGGTTCAGAGCTTGCCTGTGCTGAAGAGGAGCTGGTACTAAAACTCTCTGGAACAAACCTCTGAGCTGAAATCCTGTCCTGGGTGAGATCCCAGGAGTTTGTTAGTGCTTTTGGGGGTCATCATTACTCTGCAAGCCTCTGATAGTGGTGCTAAGTGCCCCTTTTCCCTCTATATCCACAAAGAGCTGATAAGCCAAGGAGGTTGTGTAGTAGCCAGACAGCCTGGAGAGGCTGTACAATGAAGGCCACTTAGAATCATTGATCCTCCCCTTGAACACCACACAGGAGCAGATATCACTTGCAAACAGCCTCAACTCCTCATATTGGTTGGATGGTTGTGAGGTCCATGGCTACTGGGACCGTTTGGAGCCTGTGTCCACCTGCACAGTGACTTTTTAGTGACTCAAGAGAAAAAGAATCTGTGTAAAAATATATATATATATACATATATACACACACACACACACACATATATACATATATATATATACACACACACATATATATATCCATATATCCACATCTATATTTATATATGGGTAGGCTTCCAGTACTTCACACTACCAAACCATGAAGACAGCTGATGCCGAGTCTAGACTGGGAATAAAAATAAACACAGGAGATGTTCTGCCCTGCATAGTTTGGATAGCTCCAATTTTCAAAATACATATTTAGAACCCCCAGCAGTTATATTTGAATTCTTATTAAAGACCCTGGGCAAAATTAAAATAACATTAATGTAGACTTACTCAACAACAGTGAAACTGTACTAGTGCAGGCTTTACCCTCAAGAAACCCCAGCTCCTTTGGTTATCTGTTAAGCTGAGCTGGAGATAGGAGGCCAGGTCAATAATATTTAAATTAGTTTTGCCAAACGAATGAGAAGAGTTACCAGCTCAGGTCCAAAACCTAATCACAAGTGCCCTTAAGCACATTGATTGGGAGGGAACTGAAGAAATAAATTTGCTCTGAGAGGTGGATAGTCTTTGGCATCATTCCCTCTCCCCTGGTTTTCCACATGTGCTGCCATGGAGCTCTGCTCTCCCTGTGTATGATCTACTCTGACACTTAACTTCCTAGGCACTCCTCCCATCTGGAGGAGCCAGGGCTGCATCCATGAAAATATGTCTCATGCAAAGGAGAAACAGGCCCTGGAGGTACATTTGTGAGAAACTTCTCTTTAAAGTCTTTATGCATGTTCCTCTGGGTATTTTCTTTAGCTTGCCTCTTGTATTGCTACTTATTTCCAAGAGCTAGCATCCAATATCTTTGTTTTCAACACACAAAATGTCCCATTACTTGTATTTCCCCCGGTGATTGCTACTTAATGAAATTTGTTCCAGCTTTAACAACATTGCAATGAGCTACAAAGAATCATTTGTCTCAACTGCCTGGGCCAGGCTCGTTTCTGCTGCAGCTGACAGACGACACAGTTATCCAGGAGACTGGAAGAATGCAGTCAAGAATAATGCAAAAATGGGTAAAAGCCAAAGCTCATCAATCTTTGGTGCTGTGCTATTTCATCTGTATTGTACTCCAAGCCACGTAGCTCGAACACATTTGCATATGGAGCTGTTTGGTCACTTTCTGGCATCTTGTTCCTTTGGAAAAGTAACTACAAATGTTAAGGTGTTTGTGTCAAATGAAGAAATGGTGTAGTACCAGCCTGTGCAGGCCATGCTGTTAAACAAGGTTGTAACTGAGGGTCTGTGGTGTATTTCCCTTCCAACCCAGCAGCGTCCCTCCTCTGTGCTTTGAAGAGAGGGTCTTTCCCGTAATATTCATGTCACCCATCATGCGCTGTGTTACTCAAAAAACTCCATAAGCCCAGTTCAAGAATACAAAGCAATTTATCAGTGCACCCCTGATAATGTCAAACCAACAAATGGTAAATCCTGGCTCTAGTTTTATTTGGCTCTCATAATGTGAGATATTGCTCCGTTACTTTTGGAAATGACAATCCAGCTATCCTGCATTGTGTCATATTTATTAAATGTCTGGGGGGTCGTGCTTAAGAGGTGGACCCAGGTTTCCTGTGGCTGTGGTTATTAAGGCCTGTAATTGAATATGTTAATGGTTTTACTTTCCTGTTGTCTAAGTTATGCCTCAGCCTTCATCACATCCAGCCTTGTTCAAATCAAACAGCTCTGTCTTCCACTGAGCTTTCTCCTTGCTTACCCTCTTCCACCCAACCACCTACCACTGATGCTCCCTTGGTACTTCAGATGTAACATTCAGCTTCCTTGTTGCTTTTACTCCTCTGAGTAATACTTTGCAATAGTATTAATTATACAGCATGCTTAGATCTCTCACACCCTTATTAGCAAATACATGTTTACTCTAGCTTTCCTCATTTTAATTGAATCTATGAGCTATATCTGATGTGGTAACTTCGACTGAAAAATACTTAGATTTGTTTTATTATCCTTCTTTGTCATTAGAGAGCTTTGTCTTTATACAGGTCTGAGTTTTCAAAGGACTACAGCTCCCATGATCCCCAAGAAGAATTGAACCTGAGTTAAATAACTGCACTTTGGGAAAAGGAAGAAGTATAGAAAAAATTCCCTTGCTTAAGTAAGAGAAGTTTGAAAGTAAGTAAGGAATCCTAAATAGGGAGTAGTAAGCTCTGCTGTAAAATTCAGGTGGAAATCTGCGATGGTAGTACAAGAGGGGTCCGAAGAGCTGAGAGAGGCAGCTAA
Source organism: Hafferia zeledoni (assembly GCA_035583235.1). Classification (NCBI taxonomy): domain Eukaryota; kingdom Metazoa; phylum Chordata; class Aves; order Passeriformes; family Thamnophilidae; genus Hafferia; species Hafferia zeledoni. Next base: position 16,583,565 of record JAWWEV010000011.1, read on the forward strand.
GGAACAACAAGGAAACTTGATTTGTCAAGTCAAAGGGCTGTTAACCAGGAGTTTATAAATGTTTAAGCCAGAATAACTAACGGGTTTAAATTATGTGAGTTCTAAGGAAGAAATTTAGATTCTAGTGAAGTGAAAGGAAAAGGAAGACTGAAAGCATGAAGTGCCTGCTCTGTGCACAGTGGGATGAAGGTTCCTATTCCTTCTGCTCAGGGAGAAATGCTGTGATCAGGAGTGAGGAAGGTGATAGGTGCTTGTTCATCATTAGAGCAGCTTTATTTTTTGTAATGGGCTATACATGAGGTAAGGGCTTACCTGGAGAATTCAAGTGACCCACCTGTCTGTGGTATAGGGTGAGCTGATGGAATAAGAAACTGAGATACAGACTAGCTGATAGCAGTAGTAAGAAGTAGTTGGAGATAGCCCTGTGTTTCCTGTGTCTTTGCCTACAGCTGCAATCTCCTTTATGATCTCCCTTTATGAAACTGGAGGTGTTGGTGATGATCTAACCAGCACCTGACTAGCCAGACACTTGTACTTGGAGGGCAACTGCATCATGTGATGGGGGAGTGGCTGTCACCCTGGCAATCCCTTCAGAGGATTACCCCAAAACCTTCATAATTTTCCTTTCTGCCTTAAACCACCCCTTCTGATCCAATAAACAGTTAATAAAGTTGAAAGATCCAATGTGTTGAGATGGAGTGCAGAGAGGAGAAGAGCTAAGCTCTATGCTACCAAGAAAACCCAAGGATGAACCTCCCGATGTTTATTGTGCATTCTGATTTCCCTGTGTATTTTTATAGAGTGAAATTATGTTGTCCTTTAGGAAGGTCCTCCTCCCACACCACCTGATCAAAACAATATAGCGAAAACAGCCAGCATTAGATGTTTAAATTTAAAGATTCACCACAGTTTAAAGTGTTGGTCTGACTTCTGCTGTGGCTGATTACACTAATTCTCAGAAACAGAAAATACCTTTCTGAAAACTAGCAATAGTTTAAAAAGAAGTCTTACTAGCTTAGGCTAGCTACTGAAAGTGCATTGCACCTTTCTGCCCTCTGCTGTGGCTGTTTAATAGCTCTTCTGGATTAATTTGGGGACAATAGCAGTCCTCATTCTGGTTTTCGGTTTGTACTTGGCTTTGCACTGATGTGAATACTAGATATACTAAAATGGAGATTTTGAGGGTTTTAATGTTAAATGTGGAGCTACATCTATTTGAGATTGGTTTCCCTTGAGCATGATTTTTCCTCTCACAATTTGTTTTGCCAAAACCAGTGTTTTCCATTCTTGACTTGAACCTGTTGGTTTCATCAAAACTGGTTTTATATTGTGTGTCTTTGGGTAAGGTTAGGGGACAAATTTCTCCCTCTTATTTTAAGATTAATTATTTGTTGAAAGGCTATTTTGTTTAGAATAAGAATCTGCACCCCAGCCTAGTCCGCTTGAACTAGTTCTGCCCCAGATGGATAAAGCAGTTTAGTTGTAGCTACGACAAACTTGACAAAGAGTGTAAAAGCTGTCCAAGAAGCAGCTTAAACCACTTGAGCTCAGCTCTATGCCACCAGTAGAATCAGAAAATTAGTGTATGTGTGTCCCATGCTCCAGTGTGGATTTGTCACACACTGAGAAACTGGCATTGTCCTCACGCTGGACATAGCAGAAAGCTGCCCAAATCTGGACCTCACTGGCCTTTTAAAAAATGGTTTGTAAGTACAGCTAACCCCCCATACTGCTGTGGGAATGCCAGCTTTGCTCTTGTTTTTTCCTGACCACGACTGATGCATGCAAGGCTCAAAGCAGGGAAATCCAAATACTGGTCTTTCATGGAGTGGGGTGGGGCAACGAGACTTAGGGTAGGACCTGGCTGTGGAATTAGAGAAGTGGGATGATGTGTACATGCACATATAAAACAGGAGCTGTACTGCAATACAAACTGCAGCTCAGATGTGCAATGCTACCTCTGGCTGCATGGAATAACATGGATTTAGCAACACCCTGCATTTTGCCTGTATGGCCAGCAAACACGCTGCAATTTGTTTGTGTGGCTGTCAGTGTTTCTGAGCATGCAGGATCACACTGCTGCTGGAGCACTTTGTCCTCCCTGCTGCCTGCAGCCCCTCAAGGAGTGGGCTGGGGCTTTGCTTACCTCCTTTGTTGCTGCTTGGCTACTTTCCCCCTTTCTTTTCTCCCTTCTTTTCCCTACTCTGACAGAGTAGCCTTGTGGGAAAGGAAAAGCTGAGTGTCTCTGAAGCACTACAAGGCACACAAACCAGCTTCAAATGAGCCTTGACTGGGAAAATCTGTGTTGCAAAGCGTGGCCATCTCAGCATGCAGCATGTGCGAGCTGCTGGGAAAGACTGCCAGGATGGTGAGGAGCCCAAAGGACCAGAAATTGTCATGGTACTTTACCAGTGGCAGTGTTTTGTGAGAAAAAGATTAAGAATTATTTTTTAATTAGTTTTAAAATGTTAATTTATTTTTGCTTGATGGGCCTGGACTCTGTATAAAGTCGACGTCAGTTCCCAGAGTATGCTGTACTCTGTCTTCAAAGCCTTGCACAAGTGGTACTTGTAATGCAGGTGAATCATGGTGTCCACAATTTCCCAAGGGAAAACAGAAGAGCAGTGCAATGGGAAATAGGGGAGATGATCCAGCATGTAACTCCAGAGCTACTGATCATGAGATCTGGACTCTGGACCTTCTTTTGTTAGCTGAAATAAGCAAGTACAAATGCAAAGCTGGAGAGATGTGAGTTTCTAACTGAGAAGCAGAACAACCAAGCAGCTAATTGGGAGGAGGCTAGCTCCAACTTGTACAGCCTTTCTGTCCCAACAGCTTACCTGATGGTGTAATACATTAAAAACAACAATAATCCTGCTGTCCAGTAACGTGTATGGGCTAGTTACTATAATGTTAACTGCAGATGAAAGCAGAGATGCAGGAAGCAATATCACACGTAAAGCCAACCCAAATCCATAGTGACAAGCCTTTCAAGGGATTGGGCATTGAGATGACAGACTCTAAGTTACATGGACTTCCAGTGCTTAGCAGACTTCCATTTGTTGCCTGTAAGCCAACAGCTTCGTTCCTTGTTTTGCCCTGTGGCCATGTCCAGATACAAAAATTTCTAATGCTGTTTTACATATGGAACTTGCTGCATTCTAGGGCAACACCTCTTTTCTCACATGAAAGAGCAATCTCTTCAATGGGATTAAAGAGAAGATGAAGATATCATTACCTGTCTCCATGCCTAAAGTGAGAGAATTCTTAATTGAGTAAAACAATTCTTAATTGTTTTTTTAACGTAGGGTAACATCCTCAGCTATATGCCTTGGTTCCCATGCTTTGGGGAAAAGAGATAGGAATAGCAATAGAATACTCTGATGCCAAAACACTGACTGTCCCCAGGCAGCAAGGTTACTGCTGTCAGGCAAGCAGCCTGGGCTTTGGGCTCTTCTTATTCCACAAGTACTGCTTATGGAATGACTGTCTGAAAATCCATCCAATGTTCAGGATTGTTCCTGTAATTCCTGTATCTTCTTGTGCATTACAAGTATTCCCTTTCACAATATTTTAAAAAGGGACAATGAGGCAGAGCTCTTGAATAGCCATCCAGTACCATTTTGTACTCAAAGTAATCCTGAAGAACCTTTGAATTCATGCATGTCCCAGAAATGTAATTAAGATTACCCAACAGAGCTCTTGATTCATAGGACTAGGACTAATGAGCACCAGCAAAGTAACAGATTGTATTGGGTAATCTCTGTGTTTGGATGCCCAATCCTTCAAGCCAAATCGTTCTAGTAGGGCCTGGGAAATCCTTGAATGAAAATTTCTGCCATTGCCACAGGTCTTCATTAAAATGCAGAGCAAAATCCTCTGCATTCCACCCATCATGTAATACTGAGAAGAAAACACTGTCAGTAAAAATCCTGCTCTAATGATTAAATTCCTGCCAACCTAAAGCAGACATCTTTTTTTCCTTATGGCTGCAGAAACAAGACCTTGAATGAAGCTCCTGTCAGCAGTGAGTGTGATCAAGCCCTGTGTGCATCTGACAGCCAGCTTGGCAGCGCCTCACCACATGCACCAACTGGGCTCCAATGGATCTCATGTGCAAGTAGGCCTGAAAGGCATATTAATTTTTAATTAAATGCTGGACTTTCAAGTTTAGAAGGTCTCCTCAAGATATGTATCAGTAATATGTACTCTGATATGAATGAGGAAGTAGTTCTTAAACTGTGTATTGTTTGTAAGCAAACTAAAACCCCCTACTGAGAATAAATATATGTATGCACATGTACGTAAGGGGGTATGTGTGTGTGTATATATATATATTTATATATATATATATATTTATATATATTTTCAAAGTAAAACTTCTGGCACAAGAACACTTTGCAGCAATGAGAGCCTCCTGCCTTGCTCTGGTTTGCATTCAGCACCGCAGCAGTTCCACAGACCTTGATGGCTGGGGCAGCTCACCCAAGAGCAGGGAGTCCCAGACACTGGTACAAAGAGCTTCAATCAGAAGGAAAAATTCTAAAAATAATGTCATAATCTAATGCTGACATGCGTGGGAAGAGCTTGGCAGAGTTATGTTGGTTGGTATGGTGTAGATTTCTGTGCAGGGAAGGCTGGCTTGGTTGGAGGTTTTTTTGGTGATGAATATCTATGAAAGAGAGAAGTGGGAGAGGACACAAAGAGAGAGAGAGAGAAAGTTTTAATGGTTTGGGCTCTGGAGACACGTGACTAGAAAATTAATGTTGTTCCCCATAGAAAGAATTGAACCTGTTTCATCATGTGTTTTTTTCAGCTATTTAGCCTTCTTCAGATCATCAGTTTTTTAGTAGTTTGGCGGAAGGTATGCAGAGCCAGATTTTCATGCTCCTCCTGGATGCTTTCCTACAACTGGAAACTTATAGGAAAAAAGCAACTTGTAGGAAAAAGATCACTACATTTACTGGGACACAAGTGTGCGTGGTAAGTAATACCACAGCTCCTGTATAGGATGTGTCAGCTATACATTACAAAAACTCCAGTAAACAATCACTTTAAATAATTTCTCCCATTTCAGAAATGCATTTGTATATGTGGTCTTTTACCCATGGTGAAGAAGTGTTTCAAATTTGTTATTAAGGGTAACAGATGTATTGGAATAAGGTATGTCTGTTCATTAGGATAAATCCTTGGTCAGGGCAGTTATGAAATATGAAACTGGCATTAAATAAAAAAATAAGTTAAAGAAAAAACAAACCAAACCAAAAATTCAAACACATGCTACTCTCTTTGAGTGAAAATCTACAATTAAATGAATCATCCTTTTAACTAATCAAAAAATTCTTCAGACATGTTTCTGCTATGGCAACTGGCCCAGCATTAGGCTGATTGATGGGGCTTGTGAAATGATCTTTAGGACTTTCCACTCTTGTTAAAAATCTTCCCAAGTCCTGATAGCCCAGCTGGCCCAGAGATGGAGTGGGGGATGTCTTCATAAATCCTGCGTTCAAAAATGCAGTCTTTCTATTGGCAATGTGGGCATGTGTAACTCTTTGGTACTTTTCCAGCCACACACTTAAATAAGACCATGTATTGAGCACTAGGTGTGAAAGAAATATACATGTCTTTAAAAGTTAACAGGAAAGAGATTTTTGTTTGTTTAATTTAGAACCTGGCATTGTGTCTCCTGCTCTTTACAATTGCTAATAGCAGGCAACTCCAATAATCTTTGCCAGGCCCTGAGAACAGCAAGAGACACTGGGGACACAAGAGGACAGGATTTACACCTTTCCATTTGGCTGACTTTGCCTAATTTGGCAGAAGAAAACTCTTTGGAATTCTTGGCTTTAAGAAATCTGCAAACTAAGAGAGATTTGCTGAACTGTTGCCTGATGTCTAGGAGTTGCTAAACTGTGATAGCATTTCAACAAAGAAATGGCTAAAATAGCATAAGTGTTGCTCCTGTTACTTCTAAACCACCTCAGGACTACCCTAGAATCTACTTGCTTCTGTTTTCCTGAACAATCTAGTACTAGAGACAAGGTTTGCAGTTAACATTCATCCCACTTCATTAATGCACACATTTGTTAAATTTGTGTTCTGCTAAGAAGCTTACTTGATTTAAAAAATAAAATTGGAAATCTTTGAGGAGGAGAATTCTCAAAGGTCTCTAGCTAAGGTGAACCCAAACCCTTGCAAGTTAATTAAGGACCTTCTTAAAGGCAGATGAATTGATGGCAAGGTCACAAAAGAACACCAGCCTTTTGTGGAGAACTCTGAGTGCGTAGATCAAAGATTATGTTCAAGAAAATGAAAGGGAAAAATTGAAATCTTGCTCAGTACATTTGTATACCTGTAAAGCACCCAGTGCCTGGATCTGGGCCTGGACATGCTAAGAAGTGCTCAGGTCTGAGCCCTGGCTGCCAGCTTGGCCTTGGTTGGACCCTCTGGAGGGCAGTGACAGTGGCAGGGAAGGTGATGCTCTGGCAGACCTCGGCGTCCCCACGTGGCTGCTGCTGTTGAGCACCTTGCACAGGGACAGGGGAAGGTGGAGGTGGCCATTCCTCTGTTAACCTTCTGGGAAGACAGGGGAGCTGGACCCCTCTGCCCCTGCACCTGCCAGGAGGACTTGGGACTCAGGGGTGAGTGGTGTCAGGAGAGGAAACCCCGCTGCCTCCCAGCCAGTCAATGACCATGGATGCTGCTGTACTGGTACCCCTTCAACAGCCCTCCCAGCAGGGGACTGGCCCTGCTGTTGCTCCTCTTCAGCTTGGAGGAAGTATTTGCCAGTGACTCAGGGAACAGGTTCTGGAGCCTTAGGGATAAACTTCTTTTTCACAGAAAAATGAGTGGGAAGTGTTTCCAATAAATGTGCTTATGTACAGTTGTCCTGCATACTGGAGAGACATCAGGAATGACCCTTCCAGTGGCATTTAAAGTAAAATGGAAGGAAATTTGAAGTAGTATTGACCAAAAAGTAAAACTGTATCATTTGGAAAATGCCAGAAGATTGTGTTTGGTTTGTATTTTCACCTCCTTTTCGTTGTTTTTTTTTATACTACACTCATGAAACCAATAGAAAGTAATGAAGCATATAACTGAATCCATATTACTGGATGAAGAAGGCTTCTTATAATAACATCTACCTATCCCTAGATGTTATAATTTCTCAATTAGAAGAACCAGAAAAATTGGTGAGGGAAATTATAGTTAAGCAATTGGTAGGAATTTTTTTTGTCCCTCCACTCCCAGGTAGACATTGGCAGGATCCCACTGAACTGAGAAGATAATTACATTCCAGAAATAATTCTTATTGCATGTTTTAAAATTACTACTAGTATTCTCTCTCTGTATTGAAAGAGAAGTGTTTTACAGATTCAGATTTTTTTACAGGGGTATTGAACTTGCTGTTTACTCAAATTAAGAAATATTGATGGTATATGCAATAAAAATTGATTTTCAAGAATGCTATGTGCAATGCAGCTCATTTGAGGAATATTGCTTGGCTTATACTATGTGGGCAGAATCTGCAGACTGTCTGACAGCATTTTAAATGGAAGTAGTGATTTTAGTAATGACATGAATAAAACATCCCCTAGCCATGTAGCTGGAGCCAAATAAACCTTGAGATCTGGCCACAGCTGATTTCAATCCCTAGAAAGAATTTGGGTTAGAGTGAGGCACTAATGACTGTGATTGCCAACCTTAGTATCACTTGGGAAAAGTGTCACCCTTTGTTCAAATATCTTTTTTTTCTTTAAGTCAGCACAGCAGGCTTGTGTAAAGTACATCAGTAACAATGAACTTTTCTTAATACACTGCATTCAAACCAGGAAGATTTGGCCATACATCTCATATACCCATCCTGGGAAAATGGTCTTGCATAAAGATTTTTATTCTAGTGCATGTAGATCTTTGTCCATGTTTTTTACTGGACTTTGTCTTTCACTTTCCCATTTCATGGGAGTGGGTCTGTGCTTCCAAGTATTGATACCACACCTTCTCACCAAGGATGTTATTTGTTTAGGTATTTCCTGAAGGTCAAACTAATAACTCATTGGTATCAAAAGTTTATTTTTATCTTGCATTCATGTCATGACTTTTCAAAAAGCCAGGCTCAGCACACATGGGCCTGCTTTGCCAAGCCCACTAGACTCCCTGCAAAAGAGACATATGCATACGTAAGTGATCTCATGCATGTTCACAGCAGGTTCAAGATATCTGGTATGTGATCATTTTTCCCCTCTCGTTTGCATTTGGCCTCCTTTCAGACTGAAAGTCCAAAAACCATAATCCCATTCCTGAAAACATACCTTCTTTCCCACCACATCTTTCCCATAACCTGCCTTACCTGTATCATTTGCAAGCCTTTTTGTAGAAGATTGTCTATTTTTTGTGCTCATCCTAATGCCAGATATAAGTACTGTTTGTTGGCTCTTAGATAACAGTGTAGCAAAGATAGTAGCAATAATCTTATGGTTTAAAGAGGCATCTCGTCTGAATTTACTGTCATGGTACAAAATCTGTTAAAAGATCACTTTTTGCTTTGAACTCAACCTTGTTAGTTGAGAGCTGTTTAAGGGCTGAAGGACAGTTGTGTTTTTCATGAGTCTTTCACGTTTTTTAAGCAAAACTTAAAAAATGGACGGTTGTACTGTGCAACTTGCTTGAGTTCTTAGTGGTCATGTGCCATTACTATTTTGAAAACCTCTGTGACTGCTGAAAATCTTGTTCCCTCTACCTCCAATTTTGCATTTTCACCATAGGCAGGAGTCAGCACCAGCACCACTCTGCCAAAAAGGAGCGTCCAGGGGAATAAATGCACACTACTCTGTTTCAGGTGAATTCTGCTGGGTCAGTTCAAACAGCTGACAAAGGCAGGCTTGCACCAACCAGTATGCTTTGTCTCAGGCAGATTAAGAAAACAGTAGCACAATTCCAATTCAGTGAGCTACAAGGAGAGCCCTGGTTTCTGGGAATGCCAGTTCCAGATGCCTGGCATCTTTAGCCTGCAGAACCAGGTCTGGAAGAGGATGTTTACCAGCTGTCTGTAAAATAATGACTATTTTCTGAAGCCACAGTCACATGGTCATTGTAAAAATGTCCATTCCCAGCCATAAACTGGAAATTACCCTCTTCCTGGTACAGCTTAGATGTCACAATAAATCATCTGGGCACTCATCACGTGTTTCAGTGCAAAGGCAGCAGGTTAGTAAGTGCTGGTAGGAGCGATGTGAATTTACCCACCTGACTTTCCACTGGAATTTAAACACTCTGTCATGGGACTGACTGCACAGCTGCTGCGGAGTGATGACAAACACCTCGATGTTGGTCACATCTAAAACTGGCACAGCTGATTCTCCACTAAATACCTGAGCTGAGACTGGAGATTAATCACTTTGCTGCTCAAGGCTTTCTGTGGCACTGTAAAGGACCTGGAAAGGATGCAAACTGTATCTGGCTAGAACTAATTTTTGAAACAGTGCATATATTTTAGAAGAAAAAAAAATCCCATGTGAGAAACCTAGAGTTTTACCTCAATGTGAAAAGCCCAAAATATACAGGGACTTTAAGTATGCAAGGCAAGCAATTCTCTGTCACTTAACAAACAGGAAACGTCAAAATAGTTGAGGCGTGAAAGTCACTAACAGCCCCAAATAAAGTAATCTCTGGTGAGTGTAACCGTGAAAAATGTGAAATGTGTTTCTCCCTCAACCTTCAAAGCGAATTCCTCCAGTGCCAAGAAACTGAATTGTTAGGAAGACACTAGATCTCATAAGAATAAAAATTTGTCAGCTATCTCAGACCTTCTCCACCAGCATTGTGTGTGTGCTGGGTAAATGCTCCCAAAAGGCTACATTACCCACCCACATCTGCAGGTGGTGCCAATGGTTGCTGATGGTATTACTACTGAAGTGAGTGCCTCAGCAAATCCAGAGCTTCTGGAAGAACGTGACATTACTGGCTAGTCCTGACTGAACTCACCGCATTTGGACTCTGACTTGGTATTTAGCAAGTTACTAAGCTTCATTTGACAGGTTGAATAATGAAGGATCTCTCACATATGTAGATAAATATTTGTAAGGAATAATTATCTTTGGTGTTGCATTGTTTTTGATCTTGCTTCAGTTTCCAACCAATTTGTTGGGCTGTCTTTTCCTACTTGATTTAAATGGCAGTACTCTCAGAAACCACTTTCCCAAGTGGGTGCTTTATATGCCAAGATCAGGTCACCCCTAAGCTTTTGGTAGGTGTTTTTGTAGTATGATGGTACTGGTGCAGCCTTTTTACTTGGGTCAGTGCACAGTATATTCTTCTATGATTTCTAACAAAAACTATTTTTTTTCCTGAAAATTTTCCTTGAGTGTTTTGAATCAGCTGGCTCTTTGAGGCTCTGCCTTCTGACACAATATGTACACACGTGTTCATCTCTAAGAGCAGATTGTTGTGATGTGACAGGAAAAGTTTCTGAAACTTAGCTGTTTGTCTAACTGCATTGCTGCAGCTTTCACTGTTGGTTGCAACTGCTGTAGCATGATTTTTTTTTTTCTAACATTAGCCTTGATCATAAAATTTGTTCCAACCAAATCTCCTGTCCCACTACTGAAAGCCTGTTTAAACTCTCCACTTGACCGTGAAGCGGGGGTTTCACAGCTAGAAAATGGGTCTGTAATCTAAGAGTCTGCCTGTTCTTGATGTGAGAGCCTCCCCTGTTGTAGCAGTCCCAGTGGAGGACAAAGGTACTCATGTTGCTGCAGGGTACTGCCCCAGTCACTGCTCGACACGACCAAGGCAGGGTGTGAAAGAAGCTGATGGGACAGTTCTTACAGCCACTGCTGCCATAAGAGAAGCTGCAGTGCTGGTGAATTGCAGGCCATCAGTTTGCTCGTGTCTTTTGCAGTCACGTTAGGCAAGATCACTGTCAAAGACGCCTTAGACATGTGAGTTTGCACTTGAACTGAGACTTGACTTAGTCTGTTAAGAACTTCAGTATTATTCCAACAATCTTGAAGTGGGTCAGGCACTAAAAGGGAACCCAGTGCTGGTTGGACAGCATTAATTTTGGTTATTATGTGCATTGTCTGGTTAGACCTGTTTTTGAAATGTGCCACTACATGATGTGCTTATTACAGCAACCTCATCATCTCTCCTGCCAGTGCTCAGCACGCTGCCTGTAAATAGTTCACTCTGACTCTGCCGGTGCTAGAGGCAGATCTTGTGCAATCAGTGGTGGTGGAGCCTGTTGTTGGGTTGGCTGATGGGATGGAAAGAGATACAGGGCTGTAAGGAAGAGCCTGGGTTAAGCTGTGCCCACCAGCAAGGGGTTTGTGTGTCAGTCAGGTCAGTAATAGAAAAAATAGTGCTGAGACAGCACCCGAACACCTCTTTTTCTTCTTGCTTGCAAAAATATTTGAAAGTAATTTAATCTGATTTAATTTTGAAGCTGTTTAGACTGTCATCTTTTAACATTTACTCTGTTTGTGGTGGCATTTAAATGCAACAGAAATTAAATTTAAACACAGCCCAGCCACATGTTCCAGGCAACAAGTTTCCATGAAGGAGCAAGCAAATAACATTTTGCTGCTTGTTTTACTTCTTGTCTTGCCACTCCACACCCTTTCACTGCACCCCCAGGCCTCTCAGCCACCCCTAATGCCTCAAACATGCCAAAAAAGACCCCAAAACAACAACAACAAAAACAAAAACAAAAACAAACAAACAAAAAACAACAAAACCCCCACAAACAAACAAGCAAACCAAAAAACCCCACAAAACCCCAAACCAATTGTGCTCCTTTTTAAAGCAAATAAAATAGTATGCATGTTATTTCCATAGAAGGAAGAAATGAGTTTAAAAAACCCAAAAACCAATAAAAACCTCCAAATTTACAAATCCACCTGATACGCAGGTAGCTTTATTATGGTGAATTATACCTCTGCCTAATCCTCTGAAGCAGTAACAGAGGAAAATAAAAACCAGCTTTTTCTTCATCTAGGACATACAGGAAAGAAAGGAAGAAGTTTCTGAAGGGATAGAAATGATGTGAAACACTATGGCTTGAAATTATTAAAAATATATATACACATATTTTTCTTTGGGTTGCAGGAATTGTGTTTAAATGAATGATTTGTTTACTATATCTTCCAAAACAGTAACATGAGGAAGTGAGGGAACTGTCTTATACATGTGGTTACTGTGTCATGTATCAGTCACACAAATCTGAAAGCAACCATCAAATGCAAAGTGATGCAAGCACTTACAGAAAAAAAAAAGCAAAAAAATAAAGAGGGGGTACCTCTCCCTTCTCTTCCCCCCCCAGATTCTGGGCTTTACAGATGGGGATCTGACTGTTTTCCCTACCACATAAGCAAATGCTATTCTGTTTCTTTTCTTTTAGCCTTACAGTGAGTTCAAGCCCTGAAATGCTTACTCTATGTTTGCAGTTTTAGGTGCTCTGCAGACCAGGATGTGGTCATTCTATTTCCTGCTGTGATAGAAATACTTTTTTTTTTGATGCTTTTGTATTTCAGTGGTCAAATATTACTTGTGGTTGCAGGGGTGAGGGACTATGTAAGGAAAACATGAGAATACGTATGTATGACTCCTTGAAAAGGATGGTTACCTTAAAAAAAAGTCTTGGTTCCTGGCATTTGGTGAAGGACAATGAAGCCTTATCAAGCAAAAAGTCACCATTTGAAATAAAGATATCATATTTTCTTAGGTCTATAGAGCACATTTTTCTGGAAATTAAAAAAGAACTATGTTCTTTTAAAGATTTTTAAAGCTTTTAAGGGCCTAATTATAGAAATGTAAATTTAGATTTATACTAATATAATGTGCACTTTACATTCTTCTAAAATTTCTGATGCCCTTTACAGGATTAAGATTATACATTTTCACAAGATTAAGATTTTATATTAAGGTATAAATCAGACTATAAATCCAGTGTTTAAATAATTAACCTTCCAGATACACATGTCAATGCAAAGGACCATGCTTCTTGTGCTGACAGAAAGACAGTGACACGTCATTCTGGTGGAGATATTCTGTGTGCAATGGCAGGCACCTGAGCATTGCCCACAGTTATTTAGGGATATCATCAGTATCTAAAGCCAGAGGACTGATAGGACCTCAGGAAAAAAAAATAAACCCACTAAGATGGGTTGAAGGCTGCTGCAGTGCACTGATATGAACTTTCCAACAAGGGCGACCACTCCTGTGCACAAGAACCGTTACCTCATGGCTGGACTACCAGGAGAACATGAGATGTATGGGAGATAGCTGGGATGACCCAGTTAAGCCTCTTCCTATGCTAATCTGTCCTCCATCTTCCTTCTGGCTTTAACATTATAAGCACTTAACAAACATCTAAATTAGTTCTCTGTGTAAGCTCAAAGGCTAATTTTTAGTGAAACCTTATTTGGTACATTATGTATGGAAAGAGAAAATTTGCACTTAAAAAATAATAGTCTCCACCTTGGACAGTCACAGAACAGACCTCAGACATGAAGGGAGGAGCCATGGAGGAGTTTGTGGATAGCAGATATGACCCATGGGGTCATAAATATGCTCAAAAAGAAAGCTCAGACTGCAAATTCAGCTTTTGGAAATGAAGTTAGAACTATCATTGAACTTGTGCTAGTGTGTGGTAGCTATAAGCCCACACATAAAATAAAGCTATTTGAAATAATTGAGATCACTTGGTAGGAGTATAATTTTATTTTTTTATTGAGTGTTTGTGCTGAACTGAACAGTGGCTGAGGATGAGTCAGCATTATTTCACCTTCAGATAAAAAATGTGCATTAATAGCAACTTAGATGAAGAGAAGGCAAGAGGCTGGTGGTCCAGGGCTGTTGTAAGCATAAGGCCTGTATCAGGAAGTATAGAAGCAGTAATTAGAGAAGTTAATCTAGAGCAATATGCAGTAATGGGTATGGTAAAAGTTGTTCTTTTTCTTCTTTCTTGAAAGAAGAAATGCCAGTTCCTCAAAGATGGTTTGTGGGGAAGGTTTTGGGTTTTGAAAACAGCACTAAATTAGTTGAAAAGTACTCTTGTAACATTTTCAAAATGGAAACTCTGTTTCAGTACAGATTGACTTTTACTTTAGTTCTGCAAACTCTTTTTGGAAGAGTCAAACTTTTTCAAATTACTTGATATTAACTGTCATGGAATTGGAAAACCCCTCCATATTAGCAAAAGAGGTTGTCCTCGCTTGGCAAAGGAAGTACTTCGAAGGAGAAATGAGATTGAATTTCTATTCAAACAATGTGTAAGTCCATATTCTTCACAGTAACAACTGGCAATCTTTCTCATCTCATCTTTGTTTCATCTGCATTTGGACTATGCTGTAATTTTGAAAAGGATTGGTTCCTATTGCACAGTCATGTTGCAATTGTTGTTTATTGTGTTGCTGTTATATAACACCTACTCTAGGCGTATGTACTTAATTCTGATCAGAAGATTAAAAAATGTTGTTTATGAACACACATCATCTCAATGGGAACTGTTTGTAAAAAAAGAGTCAAAACGGATGAAATTACTGTTACAGAAAGCAAACCATCTCAGAGAATGTATTTTGCTTCTGTGTCCTGAGGGCATGTGCAGAGTGCAGGCACCTGTAGGAAAACAGCAGTGATGGGGGTACGTGGAGCTGGATGCAAAATGTACATCACAAGGTGCCCTGGTATTCAGAGTCCGGTTTAAGAGTCACCGGAAAGAAATTCTCTTCCTGACTAAGCCATGCATTTCCTCTGGGGAATCTTTAGCAAGACATGTCTTGACCCAGATTTCAATTTCAAAATCCACTGACTTTTCAGTCAGTTCCCTGGCGTCTGGGACCTGTATATTCTTCTGTCTGACCAGCCTAACTTTCAGAGGTGCCACACTGCTACCTTACAGAATGTAACCTTTTCTAAACATTCTTCCCTCCCACAGCAACTGCCCTTTGCTGAACGACCTATATTTAGGTCTGGGCACATGTAAGTGTTGCCTCAGGTGGCACTGTCATTTCTCAGGCATGCACTGTGACAGACACCGGGCATCAATACACGCTCCTGCCCTGCATCCCGGCCCCTGCGAACAGGAGCATCAACACCTACACCTGCATCACCTGCGACCCGCCTGAGCTGACACGCGTCACAAGAGCAGCACTGGCAGCCGGGGGACTTCCAAGGGCAGGGAAGAGGAAGGCACTGCCGTTCTGTCTCCAGCAGTGCCCAGCCCGGTGCCTGCCCAGCTGGGGCCGTGCCCTGTGCCAAAACCTGCACTTTAAACCTGATGAAACATCCGCCACAAAGCCCGATAAGCAGGGATTGGGCGGGCATTGGAATAGGTTGCCCAGGGAGGTGGTGGAGTGGCCATCCCTGGAGGTGTCTAAGAGGCGTCTGGATCTGGCACTGGGTCATCTGGTTTAGTGGCTTTAGCCGTGGTGCAGAGTGGTGGGTCGAGCTGGATGCTCCGAAGGTCTCTCCCAGCCCCGATGATCCTGTGCCCCGGCAGGATAGGGACCCGCTGCCCCGGTGTGTCCCAGCCCCGTGTCCCTGTGCTATGGACCCGCTGTCCGGGTCTGTCCCAGCCCCGTGTCCCTGTGCTATGGACCCGTTGTCCGGGTCTGTCCCAGCCCCGTGTCCCTGTGCTATGGACCCGCTGTCTGGGTCTGTCCCAGCTCCGTGTCCCTGTGCTACGGACCCGCTGTCCGGGTCTGTCCCAGCCCCGTGTCCCTGTGCTATGGACCCGCTGTCCGGGTCTGTCCCAGCCCCGT